>CM010609.1:5858663-6013179 GCA_003430845.1 Xanthoceras sorbifolium | reverse complement strand
TCCACTTGAGTTATGTCTAGTCCACAGTGCCACTGCGAAAGAAGAAAGCCACCAAGATACATATGTTTCTGTAGACCTCGGAGAAGGGAAGCCCAAACCGCCTCCGCCTTTTGAGAAGCCACCGCACTTGGGCCGTAAAATGATACCTTCGCATTCGAGGTATGCAGTGCTGGGAGAGTCGTCTTCTCTTCCAGTCATTTGGTTAGGATGGTGCGGTAAGCTGATGAGGAGATACCAATCATGGGGCAGGTGGGCGAAAGCTCAAGTGATGAGGTAAATTTGTATAGTATTTTCTTTTTATTTTATTTTGAATTTTTTTCTAGTTAAATTTTTTTAGTGTTTCATAATTATTTCCCATGAACCTTTTGAAGTGTTGTGCCTTGTGTTGAAAATTTTGAAGTTCGGGGGAAGTTTGGTTGGATGTACATATTTTTGAAGTGTTTGATTCCTTTGATTTTGTTTTTGTTTGTTAGTTGTTGATATTTAGGGTTGTTAGTTGTGGATATTAGGACTATTGTTTTGTGTTCATTTGTTTTGTACGTTTTTGTTTTTGTGTCTAGTTGATTGTTTTTAGTTTTTATTTCTTTATAAGCCCATTTTCCATACATAAGGTGTTAAAACATTGAGGACAATGTTTATCTTAAGTTTGGGGGTATTTTGTTTTGGTATTTGTGTGTTGTTGTGTCTTGTTGGTGTATATAGGCTGGAAATCTAGACTTTCCTCATACGCACTGTGTTTGGAAGACTTAGGCATAACAATGCCACGTACACCAGTTTTCGAGTCTTTTATTGTATTTTCGTGTTTTGTTGTGTTTGTGTTAGGATAGCGAAACCATATGCATACTTTACAGATAATTGAGTAATAATATGTAAATACTTAGGTCATTTGAGTGTACAAAGTTGTTATTTGGAATAATACCGGTAGTGTTTTTGCATCTAAGCATATAGGTCTGACGTCTTTACATTATAATATGTGACAACTTTCAATCAATAGCTCTGATTAATAGTGGAGACTACCCTTAGTGAGATTTTGAGATTATTGCGTATTTATTCTGAGGGAATTCTTTTTTCTACTCTTAAACACTTTCTTGAGTTTTATTTTCACTAGATTGATCTCTATAGGTTTGCATTGGATGTTAATGAACTGCATAATAAGAATCTTGTATGTTTGTGAAGAATGTTCAATTGAGTAGATTTTGGAGATATGATCCAGACATTGTGTGTGAATTCCTAAATAGCTTGATTTCCTATCCGTAATTGCGTGCTCTTTATCCCATTCGCGGCCAAACACTCACATATTAGCCTTTTATTGTATGACCTACATGTCCAAAAATCCTAGCCGAAATTGTAAGACGTTACCTTTGACGCTTGGAAACTAGAGGCAATTAAAAGAAAAATGTGTAAGTGTTGAGTGAGGAAGAAGGAGTGGAGTAGAAAAGATGATATGGATATGGGTAATGTGCAGAAAAAGAGAATAGCCAATAAAAGAATAAATAAAATAAAAAGAGTTGGCTAAAATGAGAAAAATGAGTGAAATGCACAAAGTAAAAATTGAGAAAAGGTTGAAAATGAGGTTGAAGGAGAAAGGTGTAGAAGAGAAAGGGAAGAAAAGTTGATCAAATTTGGTAGTCGTGAGAGAAGTTGCACGAATTGAAAATTTTATGAAGTCTCTCAATAGGTTTCCAAGTGAGTTGAACCCGATTTCCGTTCTTTTTGAGCCAATCACCCTAAGCCCCATTACAACCATATAAAGACATGTTGATCTCCTTAAGAAATTCAATTGTAATATTTGACATGTATATACACGAATTTTTATGTTCTTAGCATTTGACATCTTTCATGAGATCTTTATTAAATCTGTGTGTTCTTTCTAATTATTGATGCATACGACACATTTCGAAATTATTTGCTCATAAATTCCAGTTGTATGCAGTTGAAAGTGTGATTGCCTAGGTTCTGAGTGCTATTGAGTAAAAACTGGTGAGACTAGAGTCGAGGCGAATTATTTCAGCGATTTATTGATATGGAAGGTGTCACGATTATAAATGCGTTGCATGTCAGTGTCTTGTATGATATATGGTGTTTTAGACTTATTGGCAGCATTTTAGATTTTTGATTTTGCGCTATTCTTATGCCTTTGCATTTGTGTATATACTTAATTTAATGTTGAGCTATGTATGTGTTTAGCTTAGGACGTTTGTGGGTATCGTAGCTGGTAAACCCTCACGAGACTATAACTCGTCCACTAGGGCCACCTAGGGGTTTAAAGGCTTGTGGCACGTGCTAAGTGCCATCTTGCATCCTACGAAAATGGATATAGCTTAGTTCGTTTTTGTTGATTAGTTTTAGTTATTTTTGTCTTTGTTTTTATTCGTGGTGTGTTTCGATTTGCTTGAGGGCAAGCAAAAGATAAGTTTGGGGGTATTTGATTGGCCATTTATTTTCATATATTTACGACCCTTAAACCGTGTCTTTAAATTGTATTCTTGAGTATTTTTGGTGCTTTTGACGTGTTTTCCTTGAGTGTGCAGGTTTAGGGACCTAAGTGATGATTTTATATATTTTTAGAAAAAATGTGTAATTTCAGTAACTTTGTGGAAGGGCATCAATGAAAGCAAGTTAAAGTTCTAGGGCAAAAATGCAATGTCAGAAAGTTCCACCAAACTTAAGTGAAACGGTGCGTTTTGCACCTAAGGCTTTGGGGTTAAGTGGAACGGCGCCGTTTTGGCACCAAAGAATTGGTCCAAAACGACGCCATTTTGGTTAAAGAAGAAAACAAAAAAAAAATAAAACCCAGCAGCGCCATGTAGACCGCGATCAGCCCTCCTTCGCTGATGCGACTTTTTGTACCCGCAAGTATACGGGGTCGGCACAAGTAATAAAATGATGAGTAAAATTATCGTCTCCACAGGGATATTTAGGCGTTGAGTACTAAAATTAACCAAGTCTATTTCTATTTGGATAATCGAAAGATTTTAATTGATCGAATTGAAAGATGAAAATATAAAAACATAAAAGTAAAGCAAACAACCAATATGAGAGATTAGTTAGGGTATTTGAATTCACCTATCCCATCAAATTGAATTTCATGAAAGCATATTGTTGTAGTTTAATTATGCATGATGATGACCGTGTTCATCTAATTTATCCAAAGTCCCCTCTCGAGGTAAATCGGACCTATTCTGCACACACTAATATCCTATCTCTCGATGGTATATCCAAGTGCATGGAAATGCATTAGTTACAATAAACACCCTATGTGATCACACAAGCAAATTAGTATATCTCTATCCAATTCTACTTGTGGTGGACATTATATCGAGCACGTGGTGGGCGTCTCCTCTCGGTACATAACACACCACCAATTTATCATCTAAATGTAGGCCTTCACATTCAAAAGCATTAAGCATAATAATACCACTCAACAACACAATAATCAACCACAACAAATTAAACAATCAATTCATTCAATCATCATAGAACAAGATTTATCAAAACCCTAACTTACAAATTTAGTTCATAATCAAAGATTTACAACTAAACATGTTTTCCAATTAATAAAGAGAGTTACAAGCATGAAAATAAAGAAGGAAAGGGATAGAAAAACTCTAGGTGTGATGAACTTTCGTCCTCCTCCTCATTGGGAATTTGTCTAGCTTCACTTTCTCCAAATCCAAGCTTGATGGTGAGATTTGGCTCAAGGATTGAATCCAATCCCTCTTGGTTTCAAGATGATCTTCTTCTCCCCTCTTTGCCTCTTCTCTTCTCTCTTAGTCTCCTCTTGGTCCTCTCTTTAGAGCTCTAGTCGAATCCCCTCTCTTTAGAGCCCTTTTTCTACTTATAGGCATTGAAAAATAGGTTTCTCGCGTCGCCATCGCGACCACTGTAGCGCGACCTACGGTCGCGCTACAGTGCTCGCGGCGCTCACTGCCAACAAATTGATGTTTCATCGCGACCACTGTAGCGCTACAGTAGTCGCGGCACTGTGCTCGCGGTGCTCACTGCCAACAAATTGATGTTTCATCGCGACCACTATAGCGCGACCTACGGTCGCGGTACTAGGTCGCGGTGCTCACTGGTCCAAATTTCAAGATTGCGCACTGTTACGAAAATGACCATAACTTCCTCTAGAAAACTCCAAATCATGAACCGTAAAATGTATTGGAAAGTAGACATCTATATCTTTCCATACATATAAAGCTCGAAACCCAATTCGTTCTATGGAATTTATGACGGCCTCCGAAACATGACTCATGACTTAACTCTCGACATGAAAGTCGTGAGTCTGCACACTGTTGTGAAAATGAGCATAACTTTCTCTAGACAACTCGGAATCACGAACCGTAAAATTTGCCGGAAAGCAGACATCGTGACCTTTCCAGAAATATAAGGCGCTCAACCCAGTTCATCTTGTAGAATTTATGGCAGCCTCCAAACAATGACAGCTGTGCACTCCCAAATATTCAATTTAATCCACCAAAACTCTTCAATTACGCACAAAACCTTATTACCTGTACACTAGAGGAAAACACGTCAAAAGCACCAAAAATACTTAAGAATACAATTAAAAGATACGGTTTAGGGGTCGTAAATATATGAAAATAAATGACCGATCAAATACCCCCAAACTTATCTTTTGCTTGTCCTCAAGCAAATCGAAACACACCACGATTAAAAATAAAGACAAAAATAACTAAAACTAAAATCAAAAACGAACTAAGCTATATCTATTTTCGTAGGATGCAACGATGGCACTTAGCACGTGCCACAAGCCTTTAAACCCCTAGGTGGCCCTAGTGGACGAGTTATAGTCTCGTGAGGGTTTACCAGCTACGATACCCACAAACGTCCTAAGCTAAACACATACATACCTCAACATCAAATTAAATATATACACAAATGCAAAGGTATAAGAATAGCACAAAATTAGAAATTCGAAATGCTGTCAATAAGTTTAATACATCCTATATCATACGGGACACTGACATGCAATGCATTTATAATCGTGACACCTTCCATATCAATAAACCGCTGATATAATTCGCCTTGACTCTAGGCTCGCAAGTTTTCACTCAATAGCACTTAGAACCTAGGCTATCACACTTTCAATTGCATACGACTGGAATTAACGAACAAAGAATTTCAAAATATGTCGTATGCAACAATAATTAGAAAGAACGTCCAGATTAAGCAAAGGATCTCATGAAAGATATCAAATGCTAAGAACAGAAAAATTCGTGTATATACATGTCAAATATTACAATTGAATTTCCTCAGGAAATCAACAGGTCTTTAAATGGTTGTAATGGGGCTTAGGGTGATTGGCTCAAAAAGAACGGAAATCGAGTTCAACTCACTTGGAAACCTATTGAGAGACTTCATAAAATTTTCAATTCGTGCAACTTCTCTCACGACTACCAAATTTGCTCAACTTTCTTCCCTTCCTCTTCTACACCTTTCTCCTTCAACCTCTTTTTCAACCCTTTTTCAATTTTTACTTTGTGCATTCCACTCCTTTTTTTCTCATTTTAGCCAACTCTTTTTATATATATATGTTTATTTATTGGCTATTCTCTTTTTCTGCACATTTCCACATCCTTTTCATATTTTTAACTCCACTCCTCTTTCTCACTCAACACGTACACATTTTTCTTTTAATTGTCTCTAGTTTCCAAGCGTCAAAGGTAACGTCTTTCAATTTCGGCTAGGATTTTTGGATATGTAGGTCATACAATAAAAGGCTAATATGCGAGTGTTTGACCGCGAATGGGATAGGGAGCACACAATTACGAATAGGAAATCAAGCTATTTATGAATTCACACACAATGCCTGGATCATATCTCCAAAATCTACTCAATCGAACATTCGAAACATATATACAAGATTTTCATAATGCAGTTCATTAACATCCAATGCAAACCTATAGAGATCAATCTAATGACAATAAAGCTCAAGAAAGTGTATAAGAGTAGAAACAAGAATTCCCTCAGAATAAATACGCAATAATCTCAAAATCTCACTAAAGGTAGTCTCCACTATTAATCAGAGCTATTAATTGAAAGTTGTCACATATTACAATGCAAAGACGTCAGACCTATATGTTTAGATGCAAAGACACTACCGGCATTATTCCAAATAACAACTTTGTACGCTCAAATGACCTAAGTATTTATATATTATTACTCAATTATCTGTAAAGTATGCATATGGTTTCGCTATCCTAACACAAACACAACAAAATACGAAAATACAATAAAAGACTCGAAAACTAGTGTACGTGGCATTGTTATACCTAAGTCTTCCAAACGCATTGCGTATGAGGAATGTCTAGGTTTCCAGCCTATATACACCAATCAGACGCACAAACACACAAACACCAAACAATACCCCCAAACTTAAAATAAACATTGTCCTCAATGTTTTACACCTTACGTACGAAGAAAAGGGGTTTACAAAGAATAAAAACTAAAAACTAGAAATAAAAACTAAAAACAAAAATAAATAAGACACAAAAACGAAAATGCACAAAACAAATAAACACAGACCAACAGTCCTAATATCCACAACTAACAACCCTAGATATCCACAACTAACAAATCTAAAATAAACACACAGAAACAAACAAAAACAAAATCAAAGAAAACAAACACTTCAAAAATATGTACATCCAACCAAACTTCCCCCGAACTTCAAAATTTTCAACATAAGGCACAACACTTCAAGAGGTTCATGGGAAAGAATTACGAAACACTAGAAAATTTAAACTAAAAAATCAAAATAAAATAAAAGAAAATATATACAGATTTTACCTCATCGCTTGAGCTTTCGCCCACCTGCCCCATAATTGGTATCTCCTCATTAGCTTACCGCACCAACCTAACCAAATGACTGGAAGAGAAGACGACTCTCCCAGCACTGGATACCTCGAATGCGAAGGTATCTCTTTACGGCCCAAGTGCGGGTTATGCTCAAAAGGCGGAGGCGGTTTGGGCTTCCCTTCTCCGAGGTCTACAGAAACATATGTATCTTGGTGGCTTTCTTCTTTCGCAGTGGCACTATGGACTAGACATAACTCAAGCGGCTCTGGAAGGGTAGATGCCTCATCTCCATAAAACAAGTTCTGGCTCCCTTCCGTCTCTACTTGATCAACCCAAATCTGATGCTCATTTTGCTCTTTGATTTCCACGGCCATTTCATTGCATTGCACCATAGAATATGGTTCGTGCTCTTGCCATTGGATCTCTGTAGCTAATTTACTGATTTGAATCTCCAAGCGTTGGGTAGATGCTTGAGTATGTTGAGCAACTTGATCAAGTTTAGCTTCCAGCTTCCTCAGGGCCTCATCTTGGGAATCCATTCTTTCATCCATCTTAGACATGAATTTTAAAATCATGTCCTCCAATGCTGGATCAACTTCCTGATATTCCTGCTGGTCGCTCCAATGAGATTCGGAATGATTGCTCCACCCAGGATTGTACGAGCTCAGGTAGGGGTTGTTCCGTTGATAATGTACATAGCCCTCGTACTGAATTTGCTCAGAACGGCTCTCAGCAAACGGATTACCAACCTGACAATCAGTACTCACATGTGGCCCCCCACATAAGAAACAACCCAAAGGTGCTTCGTAGTCTCTAGTCGCCACTTCCTCGGTAAGCTCATGCGCCTCATACCAAGGATACATGTCCTCCATAGAAAACAAAAAAAATCAAAATTAAAAAGAATAAAAATAAAATATATACAAATCCAAATTAGCTATAGACTTAATCGGTATTAATATCAACACAACTAAAAATATCCCGGCAACGGCGCCAAAAACTTGATGCGACTTTTTGTACCCGCAAGTATACGGGGTCGGCACAAGTAATAAAATGATGAGTAAAATTATCGTCTCCACAGGGATATTTAGGCGTTGAGTACTAAAATTAACCAAGTCTATTTCTATTTGGATAATCGAAAGATTTTAATTGATCGAATTGAAAGATGAAAATATAAAAACATAAAAGTAAAGCAAACAACCAATATGAGAGATTAGTTAGGGTATTTGAATTCACCTATCCCATCAAATTGAATTTCATGAAAGCATATTGTTGTAGTTTAATTATGCATGATGATGACCGTGTTCATCTAATTTATCCAAAGTCCCCTCTCGAGGTAAATCGGACCTATTCTGCACACACTAATATCCTATCTCTCGATGGTATATCCAAGTGCATGGAAATGCATTAGTTACAATAAACACCCTATGTGATCACACAAGCAAATTAGTATATCTCTATCCAATTCTACTTGTGGTGGACATTATATCGAGCACGTGGTGGGCGTCTCCTCTCGGTACATAACACACCACCAATTTATCATCTAAATGTAGGCCTTCACATTCAAAGCATTAAGCATAATAATACCACTCAACAACACAATAATTAACCACAACAAATTAAACAATCAATTCATTCAATCATCATAGAACAAGATTTATCAAAACCCTAACTTACAAATTTAGTTCATAATCAAAGATTTACAACTAAACATGTTTTCCAATTAATAAAGAGAGTTACAAGCATGAAAATAAAGAAGGAAAGGGATAGAAAAACTCTAGGTGTGATGAACTTTCGTCCTCCTCCTCATTGGGAATTTGTCTAGCTTCACTTTCTCCAAATCCAAGCTTGATGGTGAGATTTGGCTCAAGGATTGAATCCAATCCCTCTTGGTTTCAAGATGATCTTCTTCTCCCCTCTTTGCCTCTTCTCTTCTCTCTTAGTCTCCTCTTGGTCCTCTCTTTAGAGCCCTAGTCGAATCCCCTCTCTTTAGAGCCCTTTTTCTACTTATAGGCATTGAAAAATAGGTTTCTCGCGTCGCCATCGCGACCACTGTAGCGCGACCTACGGTCGCGCTACAGTGCTCGCGGTGCTCACTGCCAACAAATTGATGTTTCATCGCGACCACTGTAGCGCTACAGTAGTCGCGGCACTGTGCTCGCGGTGCTCACTGCCAATAAATTGATGTTTCATCGCGACCACTGTAGCGCGACCTACGGTCGCGGTACTAGGTCGCGGTGCTCACTGGTCCAAATTTCAAGATTGCGCACTGTTACGAAAATGACCATAACTTCCTCTAGAAAACTCCAAATCATGAACCGTAAAATGTATTGGAAAGTAGACATCTATATCTTTCCATACATATAAAGCTCGAAACCCAATTCGTTCTATGGAATTTATGACGGCCTCCGAAACATGACTCATGACTTAACTCTCGACATGAAAGTCGTGAGTCTGCACACTGTTGTGAAAATGAGCATAACTTTCTCTAGACAACTCGGAATCACGAACCGTAAAATTTGCCGGAAAGCAGACATCGTGACCTTTCCAGAAATATAAGGCGCTCAACCCAGTTCATCTTGTAGAATTTATGGCAGCCTCCAAACAATGACAGCTGTGCACTCCCAAATATTCAATTTAATCCACCAAAACTCTTCAATTACGCACAAAACCTTATTACCTGTACACTAGAGGAAAACACGTCAAAAGCACCAAAAATACTTAAGAATACAATTAAAAGATACGGTTTAGGGGTCGTAAATATATGAAAATAAATGACCGATCATTCGCGTGACCAGCTCCCTCGCGATGAAGACGATCCAACAGCAGTGTTCAGCACGAGCACGACCGCGACCAGTCCCTCCTCGCGGTGCAGAAGAAGAAGCGTCCAGTGAGCAGCGCGAGGAACCAAGCACGACTTGTGCTCGCGTGGGGAGCTCGCGGTGCAGAATTCACATGCAATCCAGTGAGCATGGCGAGTTCAAGCGCGGCCATCCCTCCTCGCGGTGCAGCATCTCCAAGCAAACCAGTGAAGGCCGCGACCAAGCTACCGTGACCACAGGTCGCGGTGGTGGTCGCGGTGAGTGAAAAACGCAGCCCTAAGATGCTGCTATAAGAAGAAAAGTGCAGCAGCTGGGCAGAGGAGAAGAGAGCTCGTGGCAGTGCAGTCCAAGCAGCCTTCATGCTGCTCCAAGGGTGATTCTCATCCTTCTTGCTCCTCCCAAACACATTCCAACATCACAAATCACCAAGACATCTCTAGATTGTGAGTGTTCATCGAAGAAGACGAAGATCGAAAGCGAAGAAGTTCAAGCCGGACCAAAGCGGGACTTCGAGTCTTGAGAGCTTCGATGGGTTGTATTTCATCTCATTAATCTTCCTTTGATTGTTCATTTATGATTTTGAGTTGTTAGAACTATTGTTAGGTGATTTTCGGAACTATGAACGGATTGGATTTTATTGTTTATGAATATATTATGTGATTTATTTCATGATATTATGTGCTTAATAATAATCAATATGTTTTCCATTTCCGTGATTGAAACCGTGTGACCACCTCGCATTATCCTCCATTGAATCCGTCTCGTTTTATTTTAATTGTTTTAGTTAATTTAATTTAGTTTAATTATTGAAAACCATGATTATGGGCTAAACTTGTAAGTTGGGGTTTTGATGGATTTTATTCTTTGATGATTGAATGAAATGATTGTTTAATTTGTTGCGGTTGATTATTGCATTGTTGAGTGGTTTTATTGTGCTTAATGCTTTGAATGTGAAGGCCTACATTTAAATGATAAATTGGTTGTGTGCTATGTACCGAGAGGAGACGCCCACCACGTGCTCGATATAATGTCCACCACAAGTAGAATTGGATAGAGATATACTAATTTGCTTGTGTGATCACATAGGGTGTTTATTGTGACTAATGCATTTCCATGCACTTGGATATACCATCGAGAGATAGGATATTAGTGTGTGCGGAATAGGTCCGATTTACCTCGAGAGGGGACTTTGGATAAATTAAATAAACACGGTCATCTTCATGAATAATTAAACCTCAACAATGTGCCTTCATGGAACTCAATTGGATGGAATAGGTGAATTCAAATACCCTAACTAATCTCTTATATTGGTTGCTTGCTTTATTTTCATGTCTTTATATTTTTATCCTTTAATATCTTTCGATTATCCAAATGGAAATAGGCTTGGTTAATTTTAGTACTCAACGCCTAAATATCCATGTGGAGACGATAATTTACTCATCATTTTATTACTTGTGCCGACCCCGTATACTTGCGGGTACAAAAAGTCGTGTCACGGACATCGTGGCTCCATTTATCATATGAGAGTATAATACCATCATATGGGTCTTTTGAGGTTTGGATATTAAATCTTAGCATTAAGTTTTTAATAGTATCTATTGAAATATGACTTCTGGAAAAGTCAAAATATTCTAGTTCAAAATTATGGTCATATGATTAAAACTAGTAACTAAGAGAGTTATAGGTGGTCTATGAGCTCTTGGCGATTACTGGTATTCTTCACGATAATACACCATCTCCTATATAATTGTTTAGGGTACGAATGAGAAACACTATCTTGTTCTATCTTTATTTAAAAGTTCAATTTTGGTTCTTTAGTGGAATGAGCTAAAATTAATAGATTGAACCTAAATCAATCATTTGTTGATTGTGATTAGGTTGTGTCCATTGGAGTTTAAATTTAAATAGCCCGTCGAGATCCCCAATCTACACGAACTTACCTGAATCACTTAATATATTATGCCGAACCAATTACTGGATACATTCAGAATTATTTTTGGGTTCTGGAATCCAAAAGATTTGAAGAAGTGCGGTCATGTGAGAACAAGGCACACGGTAACTCTTCATATACCTGAAATGGGCAGCCAAGACTGTGGGAAGTCTTGGGCAGCCCTAATGGGGTACAATTAGCATTCTATTAATACATTAAGAATATAATTACACATTTTAAATAAATGGGCTGCATAATTATATTAATGTATTAATTAGGCATGAGGGCTTATTTCTTTTTTGTAAGAGAATGATCTAGTTCACATGTGGACTTTTAATTAAAGTCCAATAGATTTAATAAAATGGAAAATAAAATAAAAGCCTATGCTACTTGATATGGGCGGCAATGACTAATTATATTAGTCTAAGTTTTATTTTTTATTTTATTAATTAAATGGTAATTAATTAATTGTTTAATTAGTTAAAATCTTTTTTAACTAAGAGAGAACTCTTAGTACCATATTTTTATTGGAAGTATGATAAGAATTAATGACTCTATTTAATTGGTATATAAATATTTGATTTAATATTTATCTAATTAAATAGGAAGTCATGATAAGTCACAAAGTAAGATTCCTATTAGTATTTGAATTATAAAATTTAATCTAAATACAATAAAAAGGAATTTTTAATATAAGTCAATGACTTACAATTGACTACACACTTATGAGTTGGGATATCATGAAACTCCTTTTAGTGATAGGAATTTCGGCCAAGCACAAATCCTCCTTAAAAAAGAATTCGGCAAAGCCATAAATCCCTAACAAAAGGAATTCGGCCACAACTTGACTTGGGCAAGAAAAATTCAGCCAACTCTAGTTTTTGTGTGTGAGGAAATTCAGCCAAGCAAGAGAGAAAAAGAAAATAGTGTTTCGTTTCGATAGTACACTACTAACTTTTACATCAAAAGGCTTTATATACAACATCGAATTTGGTTCACACGAGTTCTTGATTGAAATAATTGATAATTCAAAAGTGTCCAAAGGTCTTTCTTGGGTTTATTGTGACTAACAAAGAAAAAATTTTATTTTTCTCCATTCTCAGTTATTATACAATTCAAAGAAAAGGGAGCCCACACTCTAAGAGTCCAATGTGATTCACGTTCGTGATTAGATTGGAAGATCTTACATAAAATAATTTCGACACAACATCAATCATCACGGAAAAAGGTACGATGCCTTTTACAAATATGTTAGTTAATCAAGGGTCAAGATTCTTTAAAAAGAAAAAAATATTTGAAACCTATACCAATAAACTTTTCATTCCGCTGCGTACTTCAAACGATTTATCCTACATCAAACCACTAAGTCCAATATTTTATTTGAATTTGTCAAGCATCAACCCCTGAAGTTATTGATGATCCAGTGATAAATCATTTAGGATAAATTGTAATGAAATACCCTATCATTTGGTCATATCGCAAATGAAACCGTACTTTTACTGAAACTACAACTTAGTATCTTAGGCAATTATCAATTTGGTCCCTAACTTATTTAGAAATTATTTTTTGACCTATTTTTACTTTTTTAGTTCACATGACCCCTAAAATTTTTAAAATATATCAATTTAATCCCTATAACCAAAATTTTGACGTCAACTTGAAAAAAGTATAAATTAATCATTTTTACCCTTCGTATTAAATTATTAAATTAAAATAACGCTTTTACCCTTTAACTTTTTAATAACTTTACTTATTTGGAATAAGAAATTGATATACATTATAAAAATTAAAAAAAAACACTTAAAAATGATTAAATAATTAAATAAATATGATAAAATTTATTAAAACTTAAAAATATTATAAAAATTAAAAAATCTTAAAAGCAATATCATTTATTAAAAATAAAATAAAATTTAAAATTAAATACTTATAAAACTTAAAATTTAGTAATTTAATACATATATATATTATAGTTTTATTATTATATTTTATTTTTATAATAATAATAAATGCAAATTTATTGTAATTTTATTATTATATTTTATTTTTATATAATGTACTCTAAAACATGTATATATAATATTTTAACATTTTAGTTTTTTTAACTAAATTTTAATTTTTATCAATATTCAATCTTAAATTTTATTTTATTTTTAATAAATTATGTTACTTTTAAAAAAAATAAGTTTTAATATTTTCTGTTTATTTTTAATTTTTAATGAATTTTATTTTTTTATTTAATCTTTTTTAAGTGTTTTTCTAAAAAAATAAAATGTAAGTTTTTATAACACATATCAATTTCTTATTGTATTGGACTATCAAAATAGATAAAATTATTAAAATGTAAAAAGTTAGAGGTTAAAAGTGTTATTCTAATTTAATAATTTAATAAAAAAGAATAAAATTGTCAATTTATACTTTATGTCATGTTTGACAATTAAAATTTTAGTTATGGGGACTAAATTGGTGTACTTTAAAAAAGTTAGTGACCATATAAACTAAAAAGGTAAAAAAAAATATGTCAAAAGTAATATTTCTAAATAAAATCAGGGATAAAATTGATAATAGTCTGAGGTATTAAGTTGTAGTTTAAGTAAAAGTATGGTTTCATTGTAATATGACCAAATATCAGAGTATTCCATTATAATTTATTGAAACATTTATGTATCCAAACCGTTTGATGAAATGTCCAATTGAGCCATGGCCTTGCCCTTAAAAAACAATGTCGGTTGAGGTTTTAAGTTTTTGGTGGCAAAATCTTATTTTAAAACCTTCTCTTATGGTATTTCCAACCCAAAACTCTATTTTGATGAAATTTTTACTCTATTTTGATGCAACTTTTACACCAAAAAATTTTTCATCTCCAACCCACAACTCTAAATCTCAATCTAAAAAAAATATTCCCTCTTATATTCTCTTTCTTTTCTTTTTTTTATTATTTATCAATAATTAACATTTCACCCCTTAATTAATATAATATTATAATAATATATTATATTTTAGTAACTTAAAATAGTTCTTACAAAAATTAACTATAAATAGTAAATTAAAATATTAAATTTAATTAACTAAAATATTACATTTATTATTAAGTTTTATATTATATTCATAAAAGAAAAAAACATAAAAATAATATTATATATTTTAAATTAAATAATAAAAAGAAATATAATTAGAATAAATTTAATTAAATAATGATATAAACAAAATTTATTAAATATAAAAATGATATAATTGATATAAAATTTATTAAATAGGGTAAAGTGATAATAAATTAAAAATTTTAGATTGTTTAAAAAGGAAAAATATACTATATATTGTAGAGTTTTAGAATTTTACAAATAAAATGAAAGTTTTACTATTTACAGCTAGATTTAGAGTTTTCATTTAAAGTACGGCTAAAGATTCTTAAAACAAGCAGCATAAGCGCACGATAGTACGTTCCCGCCCGAAGGAAAAAAAACAATGAGCGAATCCGAACTGCCACGGAAGGAGGCTAACGTGCTCCGGGGGCACGAAGGCGCAGTTTTAGCCGCCCGATTCAACGGAGACGGAAACTACTGCCTGAGCGGCGGCAAGGACCGCACCATCCGCCTCTGGAATCCCCACCGTGGGATCCACATCAAGACCTATAAATCCCACGGCCGCGAGGTCCGCGACGTCCACGTCACCCCGTAACTCCCAACTCTCTCTCCGTCTCTCGTATATTTAATCCGAGTCGAATAGTTTTTGAAGAAGCCCTAATTAAATTTGTAATAAAAATTTGGTAAAATGTTGTAGAGACAACTCCAAGTTGATATCTTGTGGCGGTGACCGGCAGATATATTACTGGGATGTGTCGACTGGTCGTGTTATTCGCAAGTTTCGCGGCCACGACAGCGAGGTTTATTTGCTTTTTTTGCTTAGGATTTCGATTTTCGTTGTAGAAGTGCTTTTATTTATTAAAAAGCGGTTTTGTTAATTTCAGCCGAATTACTTGTTAATTTCATTAATTTTTCCAGGTATTCTGTAAAGTTTAGTGAGTATGGTTGAAAGTGCTTTTGCAGGAAGCACGTTTGTTTGGTTGTTTTTCCCCTCAAAGCACTTCATAGCATTAAGTTGTTGCTCGATATTTAAATAGCATTTTTGTTAATTTCAGCCGAACGTTTGGTTGTTTAGTGATGCTTTCTCTTTTTTATTTATCTTTCCAGGTGAACACTGTAGAGTTTAATGAGTATAGTTGAAAGTGCTTTTGCAGGAAGCGATTTTGTTTGGTTGCTTTCCATGAAAGCACTTAAATGCTTCTCAAGCCTTAAAAGCCTTTTTTTTATTTTCACTGAACATTTGGTTATTTGATGATGCTTTTATTTTGTTTCCAGGTGAATGCTGTAAAGTTCAATGAGTATTCGTCTGTGGTAGTATCAGCTGGTTACGACCGTTCGATGCGTGCTTGGGACTGCAGATCACATAGCACTGAGCCTATTCAGGTTGCAAAATTGTCATGATTGGTGCATTTTATGTTTATGTGTGTATATTCTGCTGATTTGTTGTTCTAAACTTCTGTTTGATGTACAGATTATTGATTCATTTCTAGATAGTGTAATGTCTGTTTGTTTGACGAAAACTGAAATTATTGGTGGAAGTGTTGATGGAACTGTTCGGACATTTGACATTCGTATCGGTAGGTACGTTGAATTGTATTGAAGAATTCATGAAGCCCTCTTGTGTGTTTGTATTATCAGAACCTGTTTCAATGCACTGGTTTGAAGCTTTACATTAATGCATTCCTGAATTTACATTTAGAGAATTATCGGATGACTTGGGCCAACCTGTCAACTGCATCTCATTGTCAAATGATGGAAATTGCATATTGGCCAGTTGCTTAGATTCTACTTTAAGGCTGCTAGACAGGTAAATTCCTATAGTTTCATGGAGACTTGCTGCAGAAACTTATCTATATTTGGCTGTCCTTTTTAATGCTCTTTCTTTATGGCAGGACTACTGGTGAACTGTTGCAAGAATATAAAGGCCATATTTGCAAGGTTAGATTGCATATGCCTATTCTTGGGCTTCTGAAAATAGCTTATAAATTTATTCTTTGAATTTAAGATTATTTCATTTCTTTGTTCCAAATCTTTTAATACAATTTAGTTCTTTTATGCTCATACCATACTTCATCTAATTTGTCAAGCTATCTCATAGCTATGTGTCTTGAGCCACTTGATATCTATTAAAGCGTTCTAGTTTGACCATTTACTCTGAAATTGTCTAATATTTGTGGGTGTGGTTCTGCATCAGTCTTTCAAAACAGATTGCTGCCTTACCAAGACTGATGCCCATGTAACTGGTGGATCTGAAGATGGCTCTATTTACTTCTGGGATCTGGTAGATGCATCTGTAGTGTCAAGATTCCAAGCTCATTCTTCAGTGGTAAAACTGTTTCTCCTCTTAATTTCTTCAGCGTGATGTTTTATGTCCTTTGTGTCAATTATGCGTCTTTGGGAGGATTTGGTTTGCACAGATTTTGGCTGTCTTCTCCAATATAATGTGGATAATCCCGACTGCTGAAGACTTGTGAAATCGAAAATGTTTATGTATGATTCCTTTAAATTGTCAAAGTTGTGATGCTTCATATGTTAAGATAATATCACATAGAAAGTAATTAGTTGCTCATATGATCCAAGTGTATATTACTTTGTTTAGACACTCTTGGTGGAACAATGTCAATATACCTACTTAAAATTTTTTAAGTTTGATCCTGTGTATCCAAGGTTTAACTTCCGACATCAAGCGTGTTTATGATTGGCAATGCCAAATACTTTGGACCAAAAGTGAATTTCTTGGAAGATCGATTCCCCCATTTTCCAGCAAGGAAGTGAGAGATGAGAGAATTCTTATAATGGGAAGAAATACGGCATTAGGCAAGCCCCAAAGAAAATCCTTATACATTCACATACAAAATCCTATTTCTAGACAAGTCATAGAAATTTTATAGGAAATTTGTTTTATATCAGTTAAGCGCTGCAAGATTGCAACAAGGGCTGTACAGGTCTAGTTTCCATTGCTTTCAAGGTTGATGGACAGCCTTCTAGTTCTGTTAATTTTGGCTTGAAAGAATAATGACATCTCTTGTCTTTTGCAGGTTACAAGTGTTAGTTATCACCCAAAGAATAACAGTATGATAACCTCATCTGTTGATGGCACCATCCGGGTTTGGAAGACGTGATTTGGAAGATGTGAGAATGTAGAGCAATCAATCTTCTCAACTTGGAACGCACTCTTTTCATGCAATCATTTTAATGTTGAAACTGATTTGGAAATCCAGCCCATGCTTGTCTATTAGACATCATAACTTGTATTGAATCATTTTTCCTGTTTAAATATAGTTAAACTTGTTTTGACCTGGAGTAGGGATGTTGGATGTATCACAATGAATACAGAATCCTATGCTAACGTACATAGAACACAAACATAGGCATGTCAAGTTCATTTTTTTTTTTTTTTTAACTTTTGTAAACCTTGCTTTCGGAGTTGGTGGCAATTTACTAATTTCCATATGCTCAATTTGAGGAGAAGAGCTTCAACGCACAGGCGTTGTGTGGCCAAGGCCACTTTTATGACATAAGGTTACGCATAATTGGTTACTTATGTGAGTGCATAGATTTTAGATTGGTTTATTCCTTTGTAATAACACCTGCTTGTCATGTAGTTGCATAGATAGTCCTTTTGTGGATTCGCACGTCAAGTGAAGCAACTCTGCAAGCCTCGCCGTCAGTTTTAAGAAATTACACCGCATGGTAAGATTATATCTTGTTTTGTAGTTTTGAAGAGATTTAGGCACACATACATATATTTCATTCATATGTGTCCTTGCATCGTAGGTCCAATTCGTCGCATGCAAGTTGAGTTCATATCTTATGGTTACATGTCGATTTGTGAAAATTGTTTTCCAAAATTGGAAATGTTTGTGCTTCAGCCTATCATTCTTTGTGTCTGTCAAAACGTGTGCAGCTTGAGAAACCAAGTTGTTTCTCAACTCGCGACCCTGCGCTTGCAAGTGGCTAGTCGCATGTTCCCTCCGGTGCACAATAGTTGGAACTCGTGATCCTTGATGCGATCCACTGATCACAGGTTGCCTCGCAGGTTTAATTCAGCAAGTCTAGACTTGTTCCGTGACAGCGTGACTCTGACCATATGGTCGCAAGGTGGCTCGCTAGTTGGTTTCCAAAGAATGCTTGATAAACTTGTGATCAAGACTCGCTGGCATATGCTCGCAAGTTACCATCGCATGTTCAGACCAATGATTTTTTGGTTTAAACCACGATGAGAAGGTGCGATGTGTGCATTGTTGTTTGGATCACAGATGCCTCGTGGTGCATCTTGACCCAGAGTCGCAATCCTAAGATAGCGAGAGAGTGTCGCATGTTGGCTCTAGATCTTGTTGGTTCCAACTCACGACCTAAGACTGCAACCTCCTGGTCGCGTGTCATGGTTGCGAGTTTCCCTGTCAGAGATTTTTTAGTGAAAAATCTAGTCCCCTATAAATAAGACCAATTTCTTTGGGAAACCTTAAGAGTGTAAAATCTAATTTTTCTATGAAAAGACGGGGAGAATATTCTTCTCAGAAGCCTCTCTACCTTTACACTATCTCTCTCACACTAACCCTAGCCCCACCATGTGCTCCATGTGCTAATATTTCTTTGGCTTTGTCTTTACTAGGTTGTCATGTCAAGATAAAAACTTGTTTCCTTCTAGGGCTTGTATTTATTTCATTCTAGATATTGATTAAGTTAGGTCTTGGTTAGTGAGGAGTGAAGACTCATTTATGTCGGGTTTGTCATTTCACTAGGTATTTATTGTATATTTATGTAAACCTAGATTATGTGATTTGTTTGGTCTAACTTTCTATATTTTGTGCATAATAGTTCCATGTGCTAATATTCCTTTGGTTTTGTCTTTACTTGGTTGTCATGTCAAGATAAAAACTTGTTTCCTTCCGGGGCTTGTATTTATTTCATTTTAGATATTAATTAAGTTAGGTCTTGTTTAGTGAGGAGTGAAGACTCATTTATGTCGGGTTTGTCATTTCACTAGGTATTTATTGTATATTTATGTAAACCTAGATTATGTGGTTTGTTTGGTCTAACTTTCTATATTTTGTGCATAATAGTTTCATGACATACATTTAGACTTTATTGAATCTCTTCAAGAGGTACAAGTCTTGATATTTGGAGATGTCTGATAGTTGAGTATTGGTCAAGCACCATTATAAAAGGTTTGTGGAGTAGGTATATTTAAGTTATGACTCAATAGGAGTGGACTTTGAAGTAGTAAACTTGATGGTGTAATTAAATTACCATATAGTGGATTGTCTATTACACAAGTGGCTAACGGTGGTTGGTCCCGTAGTTTTTCCTCGTTGAGATTTCCACGTACAAATCAAATGTTTATTTCTCTCTCTTATTCAATTTATTTATATTTCCGTGGGGTAATTGCAATAACTCCCCGTGTATATAGGTATAATTGCACAAAAATTTGAGAATAATTGATAATAACAATAACTCCCCTTTGACCGGTTAACTAACCGTTAACCACAGTTAGTCACTAACGGTCAAAGGGGTAAATTCATCTTCATCATTTTTTTTTTCCTTTTCCTCCATCATCTTCTTCTTCTTCTTCTTCTTCTTTTTATTCTTCTTCTTCTTTTTTTCGAATTTTTTTTATTTTTCTTCTTCTTCTTCTTCTTCTTTTCTTCTTTTTTTTTCAGATTTTTTTTTTTTATTTTTCTTCTTTTCTTCTTCTTCTTCTTCTTCTTCTTCTTCTCTTCTTTTTTTTTCGAATTTTTTTTATTTTTCTTCTTCCTCTTCTTTCTTCTTCTTCCTCCTCTTCTTCTTCTTCTTTTTTTTTCAGATTTTTTTTTATTTTTCTTCTTCCTCTTCTTTCTTCTTCCTACTCTTCTTCTTCTTCTTCTTCTTCTTCTTCTTCTTCTTCTTCTTCTTTTTTCAGTTTTTTTTTAAAAAAATTTTTAAAAGACAATTTTAGCCCTTTAACTGTTAGTGACTAACTGTGGTGAACGGTTAGTGACTAACTGTGGTGAACGGTTAGTGACTAACTGTGGTGAACGGTTAGTGACTAACTGTGGTGAACGGTTAGTCAACCGGTCAAAGGGGAGTTATTGTTATTATTAATTATTCTTAGATTTTTGTACAATTACGTCTATATACACGAGAAGTTATTGCAATTACCTCTATTTCTACAATTACCCCTATTTCTGCAATAAATGTTTGGAATGCTTGAAATATTTTTAAAATTTATTTTAATCTATTCATCCTCCTCTCAATTGTTAGCGACATGCTTAACATACAATTTCAATTTATGCTAGGTGTTGTAATATGAGTGGGAGATAGACCCATGCAAGTGCTCTGAAATATTTTTGACAGCGTGGTTTGATTCTCATGTCTTGATTCTACCGAGTTTTCTTTCGTGCCATTATTTTTCGTACAATTTTGATAAAAGAATATAATTGAATAGATGAGAGTGAAAATACCAATTGAGCAAACCATATATAGGGTCTGTTTGGTAGGTCTTTTAAAAGTCTACTTTTAATTTTTTGAGCCTAAAAGTCCTTTTGAAAGTGTTTGGATGTTTTCATAGAACTTTTGAAAGTGTTTGGATGTTTTCATAGTTAAAAGCTCTTTCAGATAAAATTAAAATATATAACTTTTACAGAAAGAGTTTTCAAGAAGTCAAAAATCAAAATTAAAAGATGTGTCAATCAGTTCATACTGTTACCATGGTGACTTCAAATGTATAACAATTGTGAATGGGAGAAATGAGCGTGTAAGATGTATTTCAATCTCTGTTGCACTTATAATATTTAAAATAAAGTGGAAAGTTGTCAACAAAGTGGCTGTAGTTTAGTGGTAAGAATTCCACGTTGTGGCCGTGGAGACCTGGGCTCGAATCCCAGCAGCCACACATTTAACCGACCTTAGCTCAGTTGGTAGAGCGGAGGACTGTAGTGGGTCTCACCCTTGGCCATCCTTAGGTCGCTGGTTCGAATCCGGCAGGTCGGATTTCCTTTTTGTCCAAAATCTTCTCATTCAATTTTCAAAGTCAGGTGGCATTTGTTTTTAAATCTTAATTTAACCAAGTGCTTAATAGCTATTCGCCATTAATATTTAAGATCTCCTTATTTATTTTTATTTTTTTATGGATATCTTAACTTGAATATAAAATGATTTTTTTTATTATTATACCCCTAATTTTTTTAACTGTTTAGTATTTTTATTTAATAATAATTTAGTAAAATAAATAAATAGTTTATTAATCAAATTAAAATAAGTAAATTTAAAAAATTTAATTAAAAAAAAAAAGAAGCAAAACTAATGAGGAATGACTCCTAACAGGAGCAGCGAAGGTCGGTGGCCTACTCCATGGAGGTCATCGACCTTCACAATCGATTGGATGAGGCATGTAACCTCCTACATTAAAACTATTGAGACTCCTCTCATCAGTCACAAAGAGATAAGGATATCAAGAGCAGGATTAAAAATACGACCCTAACCCCAATAAAATTATTTGCCCCTAACCCCGACAATTAAAGATCACGGTTGGGATTAGGGAATTGCCGAGGCAGACGGAGGTGGCCCTAACCCCGCCCCACTCAGACACCACACACCTTCACCACCAATTTGTTATATATAGATAGCTAATATATAATTTTTATATATTCAATAGTTATTTTTTATAAAATAAAATATTATATTTTGAATGAACTAATATCAACACACAAAAATATAGTTTAAATACTCATAATTAATTATAGAATCAAATCGATGAAAATAATTAATAAGAAAAATAAAAAAGTTAAACTCAAACTCTTTTAAAATAAAAATAAATCCACGTTCCTCATAAACTTTATAGTTAATATATTAATTTTTATTACATAAAAAAGTTTATTCTATTAATTAAAATAAATATATTAATTCTTATTAATTAAATATTAATATATTAAAAATAAATAATAAGCGGATTTGGTGCAGGATTGAGTCAGGGCTGGCTAACCCACACCTGCCTTGTTTTCAAAACGAATTTTTAAAATGATTCCTAAACCCATTTACTTTGGTTTAACTTTGCCTCATATGGGAACGGGACGAGATAGGATGGAGTCCCTATGAGTTCAGATTTTTTTGACATCCCCATAGGGAGGAGGTTGGTCTGCTCCTCCGGTCGTTACCTCAGAAGGCAGTGGTGGCACCGTCTCCTTCTATTGGGTTTTCAATTTTAGGGTTAAGATTATTGTTAAGGTTGGGTTAATATTATGGTAGTGTTATGAAATTATTATTTTAATATGAGTTGATGCTCACATTCAAGAATTAAACATTTTTATCTTCCTACTTTCTATTATAACAACCAAATGATATATAGCTCAATTTATGGTTATTTTATTCTAAGTATTATGATTATTGTCCTTTCAATTTGTAACCACTATTTTGTAATTCAATTGAGAGGCCATTAAAATGGACAATACATATTATATGTGTGGCTTGAAGACGACTTTGAGGAATAAAAGAATCTATTCTCTCTTGGCTACATTTTCTTTCTTATTTTACTTTACATTTATACTATTATTTTCTTGTTTATTTTAATTATTGCATAATAATTACGAAATTTTTTGTGAGTATGTTATTTTTTTATAATAATTTAGTTACATGAGGTTATTTTAGAAAATTAGTATCAAATTGTTAATTGCCATTTAATAATTAAGTGAAAAGTAAATAAAAAATCAACTTTTTTAAATTTAATATGTTTTTAATTTAAGTTAAAAACAAACAATCTTAAGCTATTTAATTTAAATAATTAATTAAATTAAGATTTAAGTGGTAAAAATAAAAACCCCTTAATCTTTTCACACCCACATTACTTTGTTATCGATTTAACTCATATTTTTTTAAAACTATAATGGTTGAACACCATCAACCATATGAATCAACATTCTCCTCTTATTTTTCTTTTCTTTTACAAGAAGAATTGTTATTGTTATTATTATTATTATTATTATTATAGTCAATCATAAAAGTTCTACGATTTAAGTTTCTCTGCAGATTATAGTATTTTTAATCTAAAAAGGGTGATTTTCATTTAGGTTCCTAACTTTTGGGGAATTATCAATTTTTTAAAGCGGTTTCGTTTATTGGTATACTTAGACCCTAACTTTTTGGAAATGTATCATTTTGGTCCCTTTGATCAAATTTTTACTAGTGAAATATAACAGAATTGGTAAAAAGATTATTTTGCCCTTGACTCTATTTAAATAAGTTAAAGTTACAATTTTAACCTCAAATTTTAAAAAAATATATTAATAATTAGAAGGGTAGTATGGTCATTTTAATTAATTTTTAATTAAAAATTTTAAAATAGTTTTTGTAGCCCTCGGAAATTGCTTAGGAAGTGCTGGGCACTACAACCTGCAAAGACAGAACGCACGTGATCTGTATGACGTCTGGGACACCGAGATGGTGCCGGCCAAAGTCACTCCGAAGATCAAGTCAGCAGATTGAATAATCAAAGGTCAACAAAATGGAGAATAACAAGGATAAGGATACTCCCTTTACTCGTAGGGTGATGACCCTCGTGATGATCAATAGAATAATATGAACAATCGTGTAATACACCCTCCCGATAGTTTGTACTGTACACGTACAAGTATTGTAATATATTTTTCTAGAATTGATTGTACGATGTTATACTGAAATTTATTGGACGATTAGCAAGACTTCGTAAAGTATATACGAAATCCAATTATAAGTTTTGGAGAATATAGTAAGAATTTTCATAAATTGGAGTATTAAGAATATTTATTAGAAGTTAAAATATATTTTTATGATCTGATATTGTAATTTAATTAATTGATGGAAAAGTAAATTAAAATGGATTTTTATGGAAAAGAGTTAATGGATTGTTATGGATTAAATTGTAAATCAAAAGATTGTTGACCAAGATTATGTAATTAAATTTTATGTTAGTGATCTTTTTATGATTTTAAAAGGTTCAAGGGAATGTTGCAATTAGAGATAAGTAATATAAAAATAATATATATGAATGAAATCAGAAAAAAAAATGAGGAAGAAAACAGAACAGCAACTGTGAAGAAAAAGCTGCAGAAACCGTGAGGGAGAAGAATAAGAAAAGAAAAAGAACAAAAAGAAAAAGGAAGAGGAGATTCGGTCAGCTAGAAGAAGAAGAAGAGCAAGAAGAGTAAGGAGGACTTGGGTAAGTGATTGATGAAATTGATTTGGTTTGAATTTTGATAATATCCATGTGTTGCAGAATTAGTAGTTAATGTTTGATGAAATTGAATTGATTTAAGAGATTGATTGAGTTTTGAATTGTTTTTGAAAATGATTGTTGAGTATAAAATGAAATTGGATTTCTAGAAGTGAAGAAAATTATGGGTTTCATTGATTTTAATATTTGATTGAGTTTTTGTAGTGTTTTATTTGAAATTAGTTGGATTGGAGTTTATTAGAATGAAAATCAAGAAAATTAGTAAGTTAAAGATTTGGGGATTTTATGATTTTAAGTTTAAATTATTAAATTGATATATTAATTGAGTAATTTGAGTGTTTTTCAGTTAATTGATAGTATGAATTTGGAATCATTAAGTAAGGAATCAAAATGATTCTCAAATTAGTGAATTTGTATTATGGAGTCTTTGTGATATTGTGTTTGGAATAAAATTGAATCACTAGTTTTGGGAATTTTTGAAATATAATTTGAAATTGAAGTTATAATTAGTCTAATCAAGTTTAATGAAATTGAATTGATATTGTTAAGTGAAGGAAATTCACTTATGTTAAATTGATAAAGATTAGAATGAGAAATTGTGTAGAAATTGAAGTTGAAAGTGTAAAGATTTCAGTTTATGTGTAATTAAGTACTATAAATTGTATATGTATGATTGTGATATAAATTGATGCTTAGAAAATAAAGTAAATATATTGGATTGTGATGTATGAGATTCGATTTAAGAGAAATTGATTGATTTAAGGAATATATAATTGTAGCGACATGATTTTTAGCAAATTAAATGTAATTGATTTTATTATAATAGAAGAAATTGAAGAATAAAGTGTTAAATGTGTTAATTGAGTTTTATATTAGTTGTTATATTTATATTAATGATTTATTTGGAAATATATTACTTTAGGGAGAAATCTCCATAGTATGGGAGAAAAAGAAATGTTATGGAAAGTCAAGGAATGTAATGAGATTAAGGAACCAGAACACCATGCCTAGAGAAAACCAGATGTGACGTCCACCTCCGGGATTCACCTACACTGGTCTATGCCAGGTTTGCCCCGCGAGGTCCAACGGTCACTCACAAGGTGCTGTCCGCTTTGGGTCGTCCGGGGTTGCCCCGCCACAACGCCCTCGCGGTTTTGTTTCGCCTCCCCCCAAATCAAGATTTGAACCAAGGTTTGCTTCGCCTCCCCCCAAATCAAGGTTTGCTTTGCGTCGCGGTACCCAACTTGATAAGGATTAGTATTTATGGATAAATCCCAAATCAAGATTTGAACCAAGGTTTGCTTCACCTCCCCCCAAATCAAGGTTTACTTCGCCTCGCAGTACCCAACTTGATAAGGATTAGTATTTATGGATAAATAACTGGTTCAAATCTTGATTTGGGGGGAGGCGAAGCAAAACCGCGAGGGCGTTGTGGCGGGGCAACCCCGGACGACCCAAAGCGAACAGCACCTTGTGAGTGACCGTTGGACCTCGCAGGGCAAACCTGGCATAGACCAGTGTAGGCGAATCCCGGAGGTGGACGTCACAATAAAAAGGCGCATTGTAACACCCCTAGTTTTTCTTATATATGATAAGTATTCTTCACTCATTATCAAGCATGCAAAAGTGAAGTATATAGTGCATGTAGTATAATGAAGAATAATAAAGTTAGAAATATTTATTATATTGAGGGAATTATTTTTATGAAATTTTAAGGAATAATATATTTATGGAAATATTTTCAAGAGAGGAATTAAATATAGAAATGAATGAGAGGATGTGATTGGTGGATATATAATTTGAGAGACAAAGTATGATAAATAATTTGGTTGATTTTTAACTAGGTGGGATTAGTTTGAACTAAATAAATTTCTAGTTGAATTATCACCTAATTAAAATCATTTAAGTGGACTAAGGATATATTGGGCATTTAGAAAATTATTGAGGGGCAAATTAGGAAATATGGACTAAGAACATGTTGGACATTTATGAGATTATTGAAGGGCAAAATAGGAAATAAAATTTGACTATATAAAGTGCATAGTGGTTAAAAATCTGCACTTCTTCTTCCTTCTTCAACCGTGAACCCTTCTCTCCCATTTCTCTCTCAATTTTTCTTCATTTCTTTCACTAAAAACCACCATAATCTTTCCTCCTCATGCCATATAAGAAATTCAAACTTCAATTAAATTGATATTCATCAAGATTCAAGCTTTAGATCAAGAAGAATTTGAAGAATTCAAGTGGTGGATTACTAGGAATTCAAGTAAGTAAAAAATTAAGTTTTTAATTTTAGAATTATCTCTAGGCATTCTAGAACTAGCAATCATGCATTAGAATTGTTAGATTATATTTTATTGATGGTTCTTATATTTTTATAGAACCAAAAGAAACTCTAGATAGGGGATTTCAAAGAAAAGAGAAGGAGAGGGTTTAAAGGTGCAATTGGAGGGTTGAAGAAATAAAATCAAGCACTAAAAAGGTAGGTGTACACTTAATTCGAAATTTTTATATTTCTTGAGTAGAACATATAAATGATTCTTGAGGATTGAATTAGTTATGAATTTTCAATTCTCTAATAGAGTTGCTGGAATATTTTCATTTAAAACATAGTCTCCGTTTGAATTTTTTTTTTTTTTATGGGTTATACTGCCCAGAAAATTATAAAATTTTATATGATGGTCTTACAAGATGTTAATATGAATTCTGGAAAATTTCATGATTTTTAGAATTATTCAAAAGAGATATGAATTTTACAATTGGTATAATGCAATCTGTCCAGTAGTAGATAGAGGGCAGAAATGTAAATTAAGAAATACTTTAAAAATAGTTATATGTATTATTTATGTCTGAACTTTTTATTTTGGAATTGTATATGTGTGTTTCACATTTTTGCAAAATTTTATCACAAGTAGAGTTGTGTATAATTTTAAAGAAATTCAGTATTATATAGTGTTCTGGATTACCCACTGTCAGTCAGATCAGAACACTTCAATAAATAAATTATTTTAAGGTAGTTTGAATTTTTTTTTAAATTATAGAAAATTTTATATATGGATATATGTTTGTTTAAAAGGTTTCTGCAAAGTTTTAGGTTTTTCTAACTTGTGAGTGATTTACTAAAAATCTAAGATTGGACATTGTTCTGTATTGAACCTGAATTGGCCCTAGGATACTTGAACATAAAAAACGGATATAGGAGGTTAGTATACCAGCTGGGTTATTTTAGCAGTACTGCACCGATATTGATATTGATGTTGATATTATGTACCTCCCCAAGGATTCGTCCTGGGGTAGGGAGACACGTACCTCCCTAAGGATTCGTCCTGGGGTAGGGAGTTATGTACCTTCCTAAGGATTCATCTTGGGATAGGGAGATACGTACCTCTCTAGGATACCGAACACTCGGTCCTAGGGTAGGGAGTTAGATGTACCACCCTTGGATGGAGCAGGTTTACCTGCCGTCCTAGGTTGGGAGTTATGTTCGACAGATAGCCACTGAGAAGTCAAACGACCCATATTCCAGTCCTGAAATTATGTCGAGAATACCAAAGGGCTAGAATTCAAATGAAATTGAATAAACTGTTATGAATGAATTTAGAAAATTGATATTGAATAGTTTAATTTATTAATTGAGATAAATAGTAATCTACTTTATATTATATCATATTTATATTTTATGTTGAAATTTATTTTGTGATTTTGATAAATGAGTTTAGTGTACACCCACTACGCATTATTGCTTAGCGCGTTGGTTTTCATCACGCGTAGGTAACAGGGATACCGAGAGAGTACAAGAGTAGAGAGGAGATAGCTGCAGATTGAAGTTCCAGAGTCACTATACCTTCGGGTAGCTATATAGTTTTGTGTATTATATTCAGTTACGCATGCATATACAGAAGTTTGTAAATATGTTATGTATATAAGTTTTGTAAATAGTTGTTTAATGGTTTACGTTTCAAAGATTTGGGAAATATTTGTTTTATGGTTTATATTTTCGTTTTCAAAAGTTTGTAAATATTAATTATGAATTGTTTTATATGAAAATGTTTGGGAAGTCGCACTATACGGCAGAGTGCGCACATATTTGAAAATTTGATTTTGAAGTGTTGAATATATATGTGTGTGTGTGTGTATATATATATATATATATATATATATATATATATATATATATTTATTGTTTGAGATTTTGATGAAAACAGGTTTTTGAAAAATCAGAAAAACAGAAGAAACTCTGTCGAAATTTTTAAAATGGATTTGATGGGCTCACTAGAAAAACATTTTAAATTATAAATTATTTGATTTTCAATTGTTTTCAAATTATAA
This sequence comes from Xanthoceras sorbifolium, assembly GCA_003430845.1. NCBI lineage: Eukaryota > Viridiplantae > Streptophyta > Magnoliopsida > Sapindales > Sapindaceae > Xanthoceras > Xanthoceras sorbifolium. The sequence goes on along the minus strand of CM010609.1, from coordinate 5,984,013 downwards.
AGTGAAGTTTAGAAAAGTTTGAAAACCCGGTAGCGCTCCTTGGATTGATCCATGCGGGTCGGGTCAGGGGGTGTTACATTTAAGTGGTATCAGAGCGCGGTTTAGACGTTTCTGGATCAAAAGAGTCTGTATATACATGCATTGTATTAAGGTACCTATAGGAGTATGTGACTCTAATCTGCAGACCTCTCTTCTGTCTTATATAGGATAATGGAAGGAAGTGGAGATAGACCTGAAAGTCCCGCCAGCGTGGCTGAGGGAGCATCCAAAGAATCTGTAAGTCCAAGGACGGCTGGACCAAAAGTTCAGGGTCAACCAGCATTTATGCAGCAAATAGCTGAATTCTTTCAGAACGTGGCCAGAGCAGCGCTGCGAAGGTCATCCATTGAACGCTTGGCCAGGTACAGACCGACTGATTTCCATTGCAGAAAAGATGAGGATGCATCTACAGCAGAATATTGGTTTGAACGGACGAAAAGAATTTTAGATCAGATGCATTGTACACCTGAAGAAAGATTAGAGTGTGCAGTATCTCTATTGCAGGAGGATGCCTACCAATGGTGGACCTTCGTTATATAGTCAGTGCGGCCGAAAGACAGAACCTGGGAGTTGTTTCAGAGGGAGTTTCGAAGAAAATATGTCGGTCGCATTTATTTGGATAATTTGAAGAGAGAATTTACCAACTTAAAGCAGAGACAGCTGACAGTTGACAGTGACAGAGTATGAGAGAGAATTTGTCAGATTGAGTAAATACGCTAGAGATATGGTGGCCACGAAGGCGAATAAGTGCAGAAGGTTTGAAGATGGGCTGAATGATTATATCCGTCTACAGGTTGCCGCCTTTGAGTTTGAAGATTTCACCAGACTTGTCTCTGCAGCCCTGAATGTTGAACGAATCAAGAAAGAAGAGCAGGCTAGAAGAGACAGAGGTCAACAGAGAAGGGGAGTAGGGCCACCAAGTTCATATCAGCCCCAGAGTAAGAAGTTTAAAGGACTGCAGTCTGGTGGTCCGGTGCAGTCCCAGAGGCCCATACCCACAGCCAGACCGGGTCAGTCTGCAACATCAATAGCCAGTACCCCTAGGAGTGCAGTTAGGGGACCAGCCCCGGTATTGTGTGAGCATTGTAGAAGGAGACACCCTGGGGAATGTTGGAAGATCACAGGAGCTTGTTTGAGGTGTGGATCTCATGACCATTTTCTGAAGGATTTTCCACAGCTTAGATCTATCCCTGTTCAGCAACCAGAGAAATCTGCCCCTACTACTTCCAGAGGTAGGAGGCCCAGTCAGGCAGGAACTGAAGGTGGTAGTCACAGAGGAATGTCAAAATCCGTAGCTAGACCTGATAGTCGAGCTCCTGCACGAATCTATGGTGTTAGGGCTCAGGAAGAAAAGGATGCGCCAGATGTGATTGCCGATAAAATTTCTATTTTTGACACCACAGTTATTGCATTGATAGATCCAGGCTCTACTCATTCGTATATATGTAATGCATTGTTGAAACAAAGAAATTTGAAAACTGAACCTACTGAGTATGACGTACTAGTTAGGAATCCGATAAGCCAAAGTGTAGTTGTGAATCGTGTGTATAGAAATCATTTATAATTTAAAATCTTTTTCTAGTGAGCCCATCAAATCCATTTTAAAAATTTCGATAGAGTTTCCTCTGTTTTTCTGATTTTCTAAAAACCTATTTTCATCAAAATCTCAAACAATATATATATATATATATATATATATATATATATATATATATATATATAAATTCAACACTTCAAAATCAAATTTTCAAATATGTGCGCACTCTGCCGTATAGTGCGACTTCCCAAACATTTTCATATAAAACAATTCATAATTAATATTTACAAACTTTTGAAAACGAAAATATAAACCATAAAATTTGAAAATATACTCCTGAATCCGAATAGAACAATTTCTATACACACGATTCACAACTACACTTTGGCCTATCGGATTGCTAACTAGTACGTCATACTCAGTAGGTTCAGTTTTCAAATTTCTTTGTTTCAATAATGTATCACATATATACGAATGAGTAGAGCCTGGATCTATCAATGCAATAGCTGTGGTATCAAAAATAGAAATTTTACCGGCAATCACATCTGGCGCATCCTTTTCTTCCTGAGCCCTAACACCATAGACTCGTGCAGGAGCTCGACTATCAGGTCTAGCTACGGATTCTGACATTCCTCTGTGACTACCACCTTCAATTCCTGCCTGACTGGGCCTCCTATCTCTGGAAGTAGTAGGGGCAGATCTCTCTGGTTGCTGAACAGTGATAGATCTAAGCTGTGGGCAATCCCTCAGAAAATGGTCACGAGATCCACACCTCAAACAAGCTCCTGTGATCTTTTAACATTCCCCAGGGTGTCTCCTTCCACAATGCTCACACAATACCGGGGCTGGTCCCCTAACTGCACTCCTAAGGGTACTGGCTATTGATGTTGCAGACTGACCCGGCCTGGCTGTGGGTATGGGCCTTTGTGACTGCACCGGACCACCAGACTGCAGTCCCTTAAACTTCTTACTCTAGGGCTGATATGAACTTGATAGCCCTGCTCCCCTTCTCTGTTGACCTCTGTCTCTTCTGGCCTACTCTTCTTTCTTGATTCTTTCAATATTCAGGGCTGCAGAGACAAGTCTGGTGAAATCTTCAAACTCAAAGGCGGCAACCTGTAGACGGATATATTCATTCAGCCCATCTTCAAACTTTCTGCACTTATTCGCCTCCGTGGCCACCATATCTCTAGCGTATTTACTCAATCTGACAAATTCTCTTTCATACTCTGTCACTGTCAACTGTCAGCTGTCTCTGCTTTAAGTTGGTAAATTCTCTCTTCAAATTATCCAAATAAATGCGACCGACATATTTTCTTCGAAACTCCCTCTGAAACGACTCCCAGGTTCTGTCTTCCGGCCGCACTGACTGTATAACGGAGGTCCACCATTGGTAGGCATCCTCCTACAATAGAGATACTGCACACTCTAATCTTTCTTCAGGTGTACAATGCATCTGATCTAAAATTCTTTCCCTCCGTTCAAACCAATATTCTGCTGCAGATGCATCCTCATCTTTTCTGTCATGGAAATCAGTCGGTCTGTATCTGGCCAAGCGTTCAATGGATGACCTTTGCAGCGTTGCTCTGGCCATGTTCTGAAAGAATTAAGCCATTTGCTGCATAAATGCTGGCTGACCCTGAACTTCTGGTCCAGCCGTCCTTGGGCTTACAAATTCTTTGGATGCTCCCCCAGCCACGCTGGCGGGACTTTCAGGTCTATCTCCACTTCCTTTCATTATCCTATATAAGACAGAAGAGAGGTCTGCAGATTAGAGTCACATACTCCTATAGGTACCTTAATACAATGCATGCATATACAGACTCTTTTGATCCAGAAACGTCTAAACTGCGCCCTGATACCACTTAAATGTAACACCCCCTGACCCGACCCGCATGGATCGATCCAAGGAGCTCTACCGGGTTTTCAAACTTTTCTAAACTTCACTTTATAATTTGAAAACCATTGAAAATCAAATAATTTATAATTTAAAATGTTTTTCTAGCGAGCCCATCAAATCCATTTTAAAAATTTCAACAGAGTTTCCTCTGTTTTTCTGATTTTCCAAAAACTTGTTTTCATCAAAATCTCAAACAATATATATATATTCAATACTTCAAAATCAAATTTTCAAATATGTGCGCACTCTGCCGTATAGTGCGACTTCCCAAACATTTTCATATAAAACAATTCATAATTAATATTTACAAACTTTTGAAAACGAAAATATAAACCATAAAACAAATATTTCCCAAATCTTTGAAACGTAAACCATTAAACAACTATTTACAAAACTTATATACATAACATATTTACAAACTTCTGTATATGCATGCGTAACTGAATATAATACACAAAACTATATAGCTACCCGAAGGTATAGTGACTCTGGAACTTCAATCTGCAGCTATCTCCTCTCTACTCTTGTACTCTCTCGGTATCCCTGTTACCTACGCGTGATGAAAACCAACGCGCTAAGCAATAATGCTTAGTGGGTGTACACTAAACTCATTTATCGAAATCACAAAATAAATTTCAACATAAAATATAAATATGATATAATATAAAGTAGATTACTATTTAACTCAATTAATAAATTAAACTATTCAATATCAATTTTCTAAATTCATTCATAATAGTTTATTCAATTTCATTTCAATTCTAGCCCTTTGGTATACTCGACATAATTTCAGGACTGGAATATGGGTCGTTCGACTTCTCAGTGGCTGTCTGTCGAACATAACTTCCAACCTAGGATGGCAGGTAAACCTGCTCCATCCAATGGTGGTACATATAACACCCTAACCTAAGACCGAGTGTTCGGTATCCTAGAGAGGTACGTATCTCCCTATCCCAAGACGAATCTTTAGGAAGGTACATAACTCTCTACCCTAGGACGAATCCTTAGGGAGATACGTGTCTCCCTACCCCAGGACGAATCCTTGGGGAGGTACATAATATCAACATCAATATCAATATCGGTGCAGTACTGCTAAAATAACCCAGCTGGTATACCAACCTCCTATATCCGTTTTTTATGTTCAAGTATCCTAGGGCCATTTCAGGTTCAATACAGAACAATGTCCAATCTTAGATTTTTAGTAAATCACTCACAAGTTATAAAAACCTAAAACTTTGCAAAAACCTTTTAAACAAACATATATCCATATATAAAATTTTCTATAATTTAAAAAAAATTCAAACTACCTTAAAATAATTTATTTATTGAAGTGTTCTGATCTGACTGACAGTGGGTAATCCAGAACACTATATAATACTGAATTTCTTTAAAATTATACACAACTCTACTTGTGATAAAATTTTGCAAAAATGTGAAACACACATATACAATTCCAAAATAAAAATTTCAGACATAAATAATACATATAACTATTTTTAAAGTATTTCTTAATTTACATTTCTGCCCTCTATCTACTACTGGACAGATTGCAGTATACTAATTGTAAAATTCATATCTCTTTTGAATAATTCTAAAAATCATGAAATTTTCCAGAATTCATATTAACATCTTGTAAGACCATCATATAAAATTTCATAATTTTCTGGGCAGTATAACCCATAAAAAAAATAATTCAAACGGAGACTATGTTTTAAATGAAAATATTCCAGCAACTCTATTAGAGAATTGAAAATTCATAACTAATTCAATCCTCAAGATTTTTAAGTGAAACGAATTTTCAAAGAGTCATTTATATGTTCTACTCAAGAAATATAAAAATTTTGAATTAAGTGTACACCAACCTTTTTAGTGCTTGATTTTATTTCTTCAACCCTCCAATTACACCTTTAAACCCTCTCCTTCTCTTTTCTTTGAAATCCCCTATCTAGGGTTTCTTTTGGTTCTATAAAAATATAAGAACCATCAATAAAATATAATCTAACAATTCTAATGCATGATTGCTAGTTCTAGAATGCCTAGAGATAATTCTAAAATTAAAAACTTAATTTTTTACTTACTTGAATTCCTAGTAATCCACCACTTGAATTCTTCAATTTCTTCTTGATCTAAAGCTTGAATCTTGATGAATATCAATTTAATTGAAGTTTGAATTTCTTATATGGCATGAGGAGGAAAGATTATGGTGGTTTTTAGTGAAAGAAATGAAGAAAAATTGAGAGAGAAATGGGAGAGAAGGGTTCACGGTTGAAGAAGGAAGAAGAAGTGCAGATTTTTAACCACTATGCACTTTATATGGTCAAATTTTATTTCCTATTTTTCCCTTCAATAATCTCATAAATGTCCAACATGTTTTTAGTCCATATTTCCTAATTTGCCCCTCAATAATTTTCTAATTGCCCAATATATCCTTAGTCCACTTAAATGATTTTAATTAGTTGATAATTCAACTAGAAATTTATTTAGTTCAAACTAATCCCACCTAGTTAAAAATCAACCAAATTATTTATCATACTTTGTCTCTCAAATTATATATCCACCAATCACATCCTCTCATTCATTTCTATATTTAATTCCTCTCTTGAAAATATTTCCATAAATATATTATTTCCTTAAAATTTCATAAAAAAAATAATTCCCTCAGTATAATAAATATTTATAACTTTATTCTTCTCCATTATACTACATGCACTATATACTTCACTTTTGCATGCTTGATAATGAGTGAAGAATACTTATCATATTTAAAAAAAACTAGGGGTGTTACACCAGAAATCAGTGAGTGTAAATTTATTTTAAAGCAAAGTATATTTTATTTTAGTAATATGTTTTATCTAAAGTTTAGCAAGCTAATGTCTTTATTTAAGTTAGTACAAAATCAGATTTTCGATTAAATTTCATTTAGTATATTTTATTCTAAGTTTGATTTATTATTTTATGACATTGTATATAATTTTTTATTTTTATGTTCAAGTGTATTTTAATTAAAGTATTTTTATATCTCAGAGATTTAGAATTTATATTCATTTAATAAATAAGTTTTATGTATGAATTTAGAAAAGAAATATATTTATGCATATTTCAAGTTTTAGAACTAAAAGCTAGTTTTTAAAGTAAAGAAAACAGTTTTCAAACCCATGGATTACCCTTCGGATCAGTTATCAGATTATCAGCAGTTAGACCCGGCCGGTACATCCCATTTGCGTGTGGCAAGTTAAGGGGGGATAGTCCGCTAACTCCAGGGGGGTTGAGTTTGTCGAGTCTGTCAATCGCCCACACATTGGGGTGTTGTCACGCTATATGTTTGCGACGCACCATTCCGCACATAGACAGTGAGATGTCTTTTATCAGATGTCACGATGAGCGGCGTCAGTTAGTCGCCTCGTGACCCTTATATCAGATGTCATAATGGACGGCGTCAGTTAGTCACCCTGTGACCCACTCATATAGTACGGTGCCAGTTAGTCGACCTATGAGTCAGCTTAGGGGTCCATTGGGAGTTTTCAGATACAGAAGCCAAGTCAGAAATGTTTTATAGATTTTCAATACAGAATATTAAATTTACAGAAATAATTTAATATATACCTTGTTTACGTTTTTGTATTTATTAAAGAGCTTTTGTACGTTAGGCTTGACTAGATTTTCAGAAAAACAGATTTCAGTACAGTATTCAGAAAACATATTATTATTTATTTTTAGTACATTGTTTTCAGGAGACAGAATAAGTTTTCAGAAAAATATTTATTCAGAAGAGTATTATCATAACACTATATTATTAGAAAAGTTTTATCAGAAAAGCATTTTCAGTAAAGTATATTCTTTTAGCTTTTCAGTTTTTAGAAAAGTACATTATTTCAGCTTATCAGTTTTCAGAAAAGATATAGTCTCAGTTTTTCAGTCTTTAATAAAGTGAAAGTATATGTGTGTGTGTGTGTGTGTGTGTGTGTGTGTGTATAGATATATATATATATATATATATATATATATATATATATATCCTTAGCTTTCCAGTTTTCAGAAATTAGATTTCAGAAAAATTCTCTGTATAGATTTCAAAATAGTTTCCAGAAAATAGATTTCAGTAATATATTTAGAAAGTAAATTTCAGTATAGTTTTATGAAAAAGATTTTAATATACATTTCAGAATAGCTTTTATAAAATAAATTTCAGTATAGTTTACATGAAATATATTTCAGTTCAATTTTCAAGGAAACAAGGAGATTTTTATTATTAAGTAAATTGTTTAATGCAGTTTTTCAGATATTAGTAAAAGAATTATTATTTTGAATTCCAGTTTATTACGCTCAGAAAATAGATTTTAGTTATCTTTTCAAATTAGTTTATTAGAAACAGATTTATATTATTTTCAGATTTTAGGGACGTTAATAGAAAAAGGATTAAAATTTATTTAGAAATTATAACACTCACTGAGCTCCTTTAACTCAATCTAGTTTTTCTTTATGTTTTTAAATAAACCTCTTAGGTACCAGTGCAGACATTGTAGAGACACCGAAGACCAGCGGGACCAGTCAAAGGATGTTGTGACTGTTTTACAAGCATATATAATGTTTTAGTTGTTAAGTTTGTATTTTGATATTGTTTTAAGTGCATAAGTATTTTATTTAAAGATTTGATTCATCTATTTTTTTATAATCATTTATTCTGATAAATCAACTGCTTGAGTTGTGATTTGTTGAGATGGACCAAAGGTCTATAGTAGTTGAGATTTGAAATTTTATAGAAGTGTTCAAATTTTTATGCAGGCCTCCAAGAGTTGGTAATCTTAGAAAAATAGATGAGACTCTGCCAAAATTTTAATAAAATAGTTTTGTATATAAAAAAAAATTCTACTCAGATTTTCAAGTTAAGAAACGACTTAGCTTCATAGAAGCCTTTCAGCGAGACAAGCCTCGACTAGGAAGCTACTGTGGAATGCCGACAGGCTACCTAATGGGAGATAGTAAGTTAAGGGCCTGTCAAATCAGAATCATGATGGCCGAATGATCAAAGATGATTGATGTTCACCGGTGATTCACCAGCTGAAGCTTGACTGTTTTGAATGTTCTTGACTTCATAGTGATATTGTATGTCTGTGTGTGTGTATGCGTGAGAGCCCTTTTTTAGAGTTTAACTCTTCATTTATAGGGGCTGATCCACCCGTTAGGGGGGTGGATCGTATCCCGGATTTGAAGACCCTGCATCTGGGTGTAACGGCCTTCATCTTGATGGCGGTTGCTTCCCTGGTGGCCCGAATCGTGGAAATAACAGTTAACCAATTGACTTGATCAATGAATGCTGAAGTTTGCCACTGGATGGGTTAGTCCATGGTTCTGGGCCGTAAGCTTGGGCTTATTTAGATAGATCTGGAATTGAGCCTACGTAGGCCCATGAGTGTTCCGTGTCAAGCGACATGGGTGTCATGCAACATGGAGGTCCCCGAGGTATGGTCGTCATGCAGCCACGTGGTTGTCGTTATTTGGACCACCGTGCGGTGATCGTAGCTGGGGTGTCGTGCGACCGTAGATGTCGTGCGACAAAGGCTTTGTAGTGCCTGGGCCGTTGGTTACCCAAGCTTTGGGCCATGTAGGTCGATCACCTTTGGCTCTGGGCCGGGTCACGTGATGTGATTGGGCTTTTGGGCCGGACCTTTACTTATATTTGGGCTTGACAGATTTTGGCTATAACAGTTTTAAATATCCTTAAAAAAATATTTTAAAATGAATCTCCACCGTCCATCAAAATTGATGGACGGTAGAGATTATATCAAATTTTAAAAAAAAACTATAAATTAATTTTTTTTTCAATTTTTTTTTATTGTTTAAAAAAATTTTAATGTTCTTGGTGGAGATCCAACTAAGATAAACCTAAAAAAAAAAAAAAAAACTGAAGTTGAATGGGTTCATCTTCGAACTCAGAATGGTTCATCTTCGAACCCTTCTCGGTTCGAGGAGGAACCCAAATTTATGGGTTCCTCTTCGAACCCAGATTTTTGGGTTCGAAGACGAACTCAATCCTTTTTTTTTATTATTTGTTCTTTTTTTTTTTTGTTAACAAAAAAAAAATTTGAAGTTGAATGGGTTCGAAGGCGAACCCAGGGTTCTGTTCTTCGAACCCATATTTGGGTTCGAATCTTCCACTGCAACTTTCAATTTTTTATTTTTATTTTTTTGCTATTCTTGATCTTTAACTTTTTTCATTTTTTTTTTTTTTTGCTGTTCTTGGTGGATCTCCACCGTCCATCAACAATGATGGACGGTGGAGATGAATCCACCAAGAGCATCAATTCTTTTTTTAAATAGTAAAAAAAATTAAATTGGAAAAAAAAATTAATTTTACAATTTTTTTAAAAAAAATTAATATAATCTCCACCGTCTATCAATAATCTCTACCGTCCATCAAAATTGATGGACGGTGGAGATTTTCATTTAATATTCTTTTAAAATTTTTTAATTTAATTAATTTTTAAATAGGGGTAGGTTGAAAGATAAAAATACCCCTAGAACAATTAAGTTTGACTAACGATTGACTAATAGAAGGACCAAATTGATACGTTTCCAGAAAATTAGGGTCCAATAATACTAATAAATGAAACTGGTTTAAAAAATTGATAATTCCCTAAAATTTAGGGACCCAGATGAAAATCACCCATCTAAAAGCTCTACTTTTTTTTATTTTTGTGATTCCATTGCATTAATTTTAGGTTATTTATCAACTAGGCCCAATTCAACTAGGCTGCCCAAATTATTTGGGACTTTTTTTCAATGGGCCTCACATTAATGAAGCGAGTGAGTCTCATCTTAGCACCTGTTTCGAATCAAGCTACTCATAATAAATGGACATCAATTGGTGACATTCCTACCGAGTCTACTGTCTAGTGACTCGGTGTTTTTTTTTTTTTTTTGAAACTTAGTGACTGTGTTAAATACACATACAGTGATTTATAACTTTTTTCTACATAATTATAAATTTAGGTCTACTTAATACTAATTATTTAAACTTTTTAATTATAATAAATTCTTATATTAACAATATAAATATTTAATAAGTAAAGTTTAAAATGTTTTATTAGATAAAACTGAGAGAGATAAATACCTAAAACTAGTCCGTTAATTAAGTTCTTTAATTGTACATTCATTCATACGTCAAGTGTTTGATATACCTCCTTTCAACTATGGTAAGGGTGCAAAACCTACCGTGTGCATTGACCAGTATGTATGAGTAGTTTTCTCCATTGAAAACAGATGTCTCCCGTTATAATTATAGAAATCTTGTAATTGTACCATTAAAAAAATAAATATTTTTATATTTCTATTAATAAAATTCTTTTACAACACTAAGAAGAGTGTATTCAGTCTATAATTGTTGGAATTTAAAAGTTCATCGAATTTTGAATATATTCAATCCAGACTTGTAAAGAATATGAGTGTATTCAATCCAGACTTTTAAAAAATCCTTCGAAATCTAAGTGTATTTAAGAAGTCTTTGTAAAAAGTGACATTACAAATCTTGTCTTACTCCCATAAAATTTTGATGGATTTCAAACTATTATTAATTAAATACTATTTTTTTTAATACAAATTATTAAAAATCCATATAATTTCATATAAATATGTGGAAAAATCCAACAAACTCTATACATAAGTTTTATAAAATGTACATGGAACCTATGAAATCTATCACTTAAAAAAAAATTCATCAAACACCAATAAATTATAGATTAAGTACTTCTATTTTAAGGAATAAAAATTGCATAAAAATTCTTTAGAAATAAGTATTATTTTAGCTCATATAAGAAAAATTTTCTGACTACGCCCTAGCCAAAAGAGCTTTTTTAATCCTAAAAGTTCTTTTTATTTTTTTTATTATTATTTTTTTTACTACTTTAATAGAGTTTTTGAACGATTAAAAAAAACTGTTTTATGACACAAGGTAAGGTGCCTTGGTGGTTGGAGACCCAAACCTCTTCAAGCCACCAAGGTTCAACACCTAGTGTATATAAATATATATTCTCACCGTTGCCTATAAAAACGCAATTGTGTGGGTAGACCTCTCCCGTTGCTGAGAGTAGTTGTCCGGGCCGTTTGGCCCTTATAGTTCTCGTCTCCCGTTATTGGGAGTAGTTGTCTGGATCGCGTTTGGTCCTGGTAATTCTCGTCTCTCGTTGTTGGCCGTTGTTGTCCGGTCGTGCTTGTATAATTTAATATCGGTTAGTCCCAATAATCCTCTGACTCAAAAAGTATCAAATTTTAAAAAAAAAAATTGTTTTACATTTATTCGGAGAAACTTAAATTTTAAATTTTTTCTAAGTAAATCTTTTTAAACTTTTAAAAATATTAAAATATATTATATAATTCTATTAAAATTTGTTAATTTTATGATATATTTTTTTAATTTAAAATAATATTATTTTTAGTAATCGTATTATTTTAAAAAGAATTTTTAATTGATAAACAATCAGTTTTTTTTTTTAATTTTTACTTTTAAAATATTTATTTATAAAAATTTTATTCGAAAAAACTCTTTTAAATATATCCTTAACAATTATAAGTATTAAGATGGGAAAAAACTTGTAAATTACCATTGTACCCTTCCAATCTATCTTCTCTTTTCCCTCTCAACTTTCGCCTGGCTTCCAGAGTCTTTGACCCACTTTTTGGAAGCTGGGTGAGTCTTGCCCACCGTTAACAAGACTGGACGTTACCACAACAGTGCAAAAATTTCATTTATTTTGTCAGACCGTCCGTTTACCCCCCCCCCCCCCCCCCCCCCCCCCAAACCCTACCCTATTATCCGGACACTCTTTTTAACAGTCCGTACAATTACAAACCAAACCCCAATTTCACTTATTTTAACGGTCCACGCGTGAGCTGGCTGGCTCCTGGCTGTTTTCCTCTCCTCTCTCTCAACAAAATCTCTCGGGCAGTCCTGCCCCTGCCCGAGAACGCTGCCCGATATTCCACTGATAGAAATATTTTCTACGTTGTTGGCTTTTGTATTTTTGTGTGGTTATGCTTCGCACTTCACTTTCCACCCAAGCAAATGACAATCGACAGCTGTAATCTTCCGGGCTGTGGGGGTCGTGGGACCCAAACAAAATTTGTATTTGTACCATTTTCCTTGTGTAATTAACGTGGGCCCCGCGGGTCCCATTCACGGCTTGGATGCCGGTTGCTTAATTGTCTTCCGACCCCTCATCACATGCATTTACACGTGGCGTGTTGCCCGTTCCGGGGACCTGTGGATGACCTGTGATTAGATCCTCTATTTGGGCTTGATCGTTCTAATTACGGAGTTTATAGGCGCCCAACCGACTATTTACCACGTGGGTTTACATTTTTCTTTTATCAAAACGGTATCATAATATAATACAGTAGTGATACAAGTTACATCATTGTAGTCAGGTGACAATGACATTAATTCAGATAATAATATATAAAAAAAATATTGATACAGTCAAGTTAATATCATAAATTTCAATTTTATAATTAAAATTTTAATTTTAACATAAGTTATCAATTATTGCTGTCACATTAAAAATATAAACTTTTAATACTATATTGATTTTTCTATATGAACTCACGTAGTATATATGTTTTGGTATATTCCACATACATACAAGTAATTTTATTCCTTTATTATAATAGTAGATACTTTTTAAATAAATATTCGAATTATACATTTAGTAATTGATCTCAATAAATTTTAATAATTATTAATTTTATAATTATAACTATTTAAAATAATAATCTATAATATATGGTATAATATTATTAAATATAACGTATTGAAAATTTTTATTACTGATTATAACATTTAAAATACGAAATTAGGGAGATTAATAAATGTTATGGTCACAATCACTACAATATTTAACTTTATATCCCGTACAAAATTAAAAAGATTGATAAAAATTTGTGAAGGAATATAAAAATCAATTCACGTGGATTAGTTTAGTTTATTTTTTTTCTTCCTTTGATTTCACGTTCTGAAAAGGTTAAGTGGGCATGGACGTTTGGGAGAAGAAATGATGGTCAAAAAAAGCCTACTATTACATATTAACACGTGTGTGACTTAATAATCGCTTTTCGGTAGACTAATTAAAATCAAACCAATCACTGCTTGCCAATCTAAAAAGTTTGCTTCAAATTTTATTTTATTTAATTTTTATTTTTTTTAATCTTAAGACTTACATTAGTGTCAAAGCTATGTAAGAATGTGTATTAATGGTGTTATCATAGAAGCCACCAAACTTCGAATTAAAAACAAATTTAGAGTGCCACAGTTTAATAAAAAGGTGATTATACGAAATTAGAGGCAATGTGAGTTCCTTTTATGACATTGAAATATTTAAAGAAATATCTATTTAAAAGAGTTTATTTATTGATTAAAATAACTTATTTAATTTATAAAAAAAAATTAATTTTTTTTATATTGTTTGATTACTACTCCAGTAGAATTTTTGGACGATTAAAAAAACTATTTTATATATAATCGGATAAGTTTAAATTTTGAACTTTTTTAAATAAATATTTTTAAATTTTTAAAACCATTAAAATATCTAATATCACCATATTAAAATTTATTAATTTTATAATGTTCTTTTAACTTAAAATTATGTAATTTTGGTAATTTTATCATTTTAAAGAGGTTTTATAATTGATCACCAAGCAGCCAGCGACTTTTTCTTAAAAGCTCTATTTTTAAAAATTTTACTTAAAGAAACTCTTTCATACGGACTGTAAAGCAAAATACATATGTTTATAACATTTTAAATCTATGTTATTTGATGATACGCTATTCCAGTAAAATTGCTTTTTTGAGAAGATATGTATGATGTGGCAATGAACATCTTAAATCTACGTTAATAAAATTATAAATAGCTTTAAAACAAATTTTTCATTGTGTTTAGAATTAAAGAAGTAAATAAAACAAATTATATCTACTTTTCAAGATATAAATATAATTCTTAAAAGTTCTTCTATTTTTAAATATATAATTTTAAAACGTACATTCACTCATAACTTAAGTTATTAATATACTTCATATCCACTTTAATGGTGGGGATTTAAATACGGAGAGTTTTCACTAGAGATGGCCCCGGTTCGGTTCGAACCGGGCGGTTCGAACTGGGCGGTTCGAACCGAACCGGCGGTTTTGAACCGGAACCTAAGGTTCCGGTTCAAAACCGGTAACCGGAACCGGGACACCCGGTCCCGGTTCCGGTTTTTTATTTTTTGGAACCAGAACCGCCGGTTCAAAACCGGCGGTTTCGCCGGTTCCGGTTCCATTTTTTAAAAAAAAAATTGAAAAAAAAAAAATTTGTTTCTTAAAAGTAAAAAAAAAAAAAAAAAAAAAAGGAACCGCCGGTTCCAGTTCCGGTTTCGGAACCGGCGGTTCCACACCGGTTCTAAGAACCGGTTGAAGAACCGAACCGGCGGAGAACCGCCGGTTCAAAACCTGAACCGGAACCGAGACCCCTACGGTTCCGGTTCCGGTTAGGCAAAAAATGGAACCGGAACCGGCGGTTCCAAAACCGGAACCGGAACCGGCGGTTCCAAAACCGGAACCGCCGGTTCCGGAACCTTGGCCATGTCTAGTTTTCACCCTATATTATGAGAGTAGATATCTGCATTGACAAGAATTTTACGGGTTCACTAGTGGATATTTTACTCATGAATTTTATTTACATCTACATCCGCAACCCTACAAAATAAAAAAAATACTAAAAATATTTTTTAAAAATAAATACTAAAATACATAAAAAATAATTGCATTATTTTTAATTTATATGGGTTTGCGAGTTTGGGTGTGAATTCTTTTTTAAATTCACACATGAACTTGTATTGGGTTTTAATTTAGTATATATGAGTGCCTACGTACCTGATTAGTAACATCTACACTCACCTATTGTGGGTCATATGTAGTGAAATTGTCGTCCCTACACACCATACACATTGAAGTTGTGAATTTGAGTCATGTTTTTCTCCCTAACCACTGATCAATTGTAATAGTTCAAGGAAAAATAATCGTTTGGATAAACCACAAATACTTTCAAGATGTATATTTATAAGTTTTACAATATAATATAGACAAAAATATGGTTGTGAATTTGAATCATATCTCCGAATCCTAAGCCCTGAATTATAATAGTTTCGAAAAATAATCCATAAGAAATTAAATCAGGACCATCGTGCCCTCGTTAATCCAAAGATCAGTAATGTTTTTAATACACAATGACACATAGGAGTCATTTATTTTTTTTTTATCTGAAGACTGAATATGTCTAAATTTTTCTAAGACTGAATAGAGACTGAAACCTGAAACTGAATGACATATTTATTATTTTTTTTCTAATTAGTAAATAAAAATAATGATTTTTTTTAATAATAAAGATAAATTTAGAAATATATTAATATAAGAATTATAATAATAGAATAAAATATTGTAATTACGATTCAATAATTAAGTGATAAGTCAGAATTTTTAACTTTATATTTTAAATTTTTTTAATATTTTTAAATTATTTAATTATTTAAAAAATAAATAAATTTAATTTAATTTATCCAATTCAAATCTATTAAATTATAAAAAAAGATAAACAATTTCGAAGTAAGAGACAAATTAAACTAAATGTTTTATAAAGAATGCTATTTTTTTTTTTTTTATAATATGTTTATGCACAAAAGTAAAACGCAGCCTGATTTTGTTTCTGAGAAAAAAAAAAAAAAAAAAAAAAAGCCAGCCTGATTTTGACCGTAACGGCGTAACGTGATTGAAACCGCCCCTTTTATTTATTTATTTTCCTTTTTTAATCATTGTTTTTTAACCGTTATTATTATTATTTTTATTATTTGGTTGGTGGGGACCAGAGAAGAGAAATAATAAAAAATATATAAATAAAGTCCACCGACACTGGGGGTGCGCATGTGGCATGCATGGTATACACTGCACCTACCTTTTAATACGAACAACACATGACGTGGCAAACCTAATAAAGTGATTTGAGTTTGACCATTAATATTTATAAATTTTAAAAAATAAAATGGAGCTAAATTTCAAAAATAGTAAGGATTAATACCAAATTTATTTCCATATTTTAGTGATAAACAAAACTGTCGAGAGTTTAATACGGGTTTGCTACAATACCTAATATGTATGGTAATTATACAAGTGATCAACTTTTTTTTTAGTTTTCTTAATTTATGCACAACCGCTCATAGTTCAAGTGGTTAGTACATATTCCTTTCATATTAATATACTTATTTAAGTTTAATTATACACATTTACCAGTATGTGTGATTAGTTTATTCTCTTTGTTGTGAGAGTAAATATATTCTATTATGAAAATAGATATTCGGACTGCATGTTTAGTAATTGATCTTAACAGGTACCAACAGTTATTAATATTGTAATTGTATTATTAAAAAAAATAAATTTTTTTTTTAGTTTCTAATTTCAATTTTCTATATCCGAACCTTTAATTTTTGTGAACTATTAGTTTGAAATCAAATTATTAATAAAAATTCTTGTAAAGATACAGATATTCTATAATAGTATGAAATGTTTCACAATAAAATATTTAACCACTACGTTTGAAAATTCAGTGATGTAGTATATTATGGATAGCAATGTTTTTATTTTTATTTTTATTGTTATGAAATATTTATTCTACTTTTGATAAAATTTATTTTTTTTGGACGATTTAATCTTAATAAAATAGTTTAAAAAATATTCAATAATTTTGATTTTTTTTTTATTGCAATAATTTTCAATAATTTTAATAATATTCAATATTCAATAAAATAATTTTGATTTTATTATCAGATTTTTATT
Source organism: Xanthoceras sorbifolium (assembly GCA_003430845.1). Classification (NCBI taxonomy): domain Eukaryota; kingdom Viridiplantae; phylum Streptophyta; class Magnoliopsida; order Sapindales; family Sapindaceae; genus Xanthoceras; species Xanthoceras sorbifolium. Next base: position 5,966,685 of record CM010609.1, on the reverse strand, counting down.
CGTTAGATTTATCACTTCAAACTTATGATAAGGGTTTTTGGTTGATTCTAGAAAATATTATTGAATTCTTTTAAATTTATAAAATAATAGGGATTTGCTTGAAATTTAATTGTACCTCAAGGTAGTCTTTGAAATTTTCCCAACAAAATACGCTTTGATAAATTAGAATATCACAGGAAGTAGAAAAAAATGTGGTGCACCTTTTTGCCAGCTAATCAGCAATAAATTTTCTGAAAATCTAGTAAAAGCCTGTTTATATCAAAGCATTGTCCCACCTAAGTCGATGTCATCAAAACGTGACATTTGACTTCACTAATAATTTAGGACCAAAATTAAATTAACACTACTTTTAATTATTGAGTGAAAATGACAGGTAAACTAGGGGTACTAATAATTAAATTTACAAAAAATTGTTCGCATCTATTTATTTATTTATTTATTATGGAGTCATGGAGAATCCTAAGCATCAAATTTTTCCATGAAATCATATAATAAAGTAAAGTAAAAAGAAATTTTAAGGACTTCCATCTTATAAAAATATGTATTTTTTAAAAATTTTAAATCTAATTTTTTTTATTTGGTTATAAATTTTATTAATAAATAAAAAATCAGATATAATCTTTTTTTAAAAAAAAGTGAGGCATAAATTGATATTTATTTAAAAAAAATTATGGAAAAAATAAATATGTTGTTTGCTTTTACTGTTAATACCAATAATGATATGTTAATCACTATAAATTTAGAACAATAATTGAGTATAAAGTTAATATGTTGATAACATTTTAATTTATTTTAAAAATAATCTCTTTAAGAATTTATAAAAGGAAAGTAATTTATATTTTTTTTTAACTAACATAACGGTGTAAAGATTAAATTTGGTGTATTAATAATTTTGGAGGATTTATAAATAAATTGTGTGAAAAAAAAAAGTAAATTGATTTTAATAAGTGTACTATTAACATTGTGATGGCTACTTTATAATAATATTAATTTTTAATTTTTAAATATAAGTATACTTATAAAATGGGTGTGTAAATTATATTTATGAGTAAAAATATCGATACTCATTCCAAAATTCATATACTGAAATAACAATTTAACGAACATACTTATCATGATCTAATTAGTATAACTTATTATAATTAGAATATGAATAAATAACACTCAATTTATCTGAGGTTTGACAAATTACACTCGAAATCAAAATTTGTATAAATTGACACTGACCTCCCCTCCCGTTAAGTTTGACCGTTAAAAATAAGTGTTGACCATCTAAAAATAGTAAAAACACTAAAATACCCCTAGTTAAAAATATTTAATTTTTTATTTTTTTAAAATTTCAATATAATCTCCACCGTCCATTCTTGATTTATGGTGAAGATCCATTTAAAAAATATATAATTTTTTAAGGTAGGGTTATTTCAATATATAATTTTTTAAGGTAGGGTTATTTTAGTATTTTTACTGTCTTTAGATGGTCAACACTTATTTTTAACGGTCAAACTTAACGAGAGGAGAGGTCATTATCAATTTATGTAAACTTTGATTTTAAATATAATTTATCAAATCTCAAATAGGTTGAGTTTTATTTATTTATTAGAATGTTAGATTAGTAACATTTTAACAAAAGAAAAAAAAAGAATACTAATCTTAATACTTAATATATATTTTTTGAACACTTATTAGCACTATGATCTTTTGTATGGTTCAAAATTTTTCTTCTCTTTTATTTTTTCTTTATATATCTTGTGAGCGATAATATTAAATAAGTTAAACATTAAAATTTTCAGTTCCTTTTTTTTTTAAATAAGTTTTTAAGTTCTAGCACATATAATTTTAAGATAAATTTAGAGTAAATGTGCCATTAAGAAAAAATATATATATTTTGGGACACTTTGTTTTTATTACATGATAATAAACATAATTACTTTATTTCTCCTAAATAGTACAAAATATTGGTTGCAGACTTGCAGTTGCAATGTGAAGTAAAAATTGTCTAAAATAATCTAGTATTTCTATTTGATAACTCGATCATATATAAATCCAATAAATATTTCTAATTTAATATTAAATAATTTGTTTCCAATCCCAACTTTTTTTTTTTTAATTTATTAAAATCTATACATCCATATCTTGATCTTGAAGATTTATCCCTCGTAATTATTACTTGTTTAATTAGAAGCCATCATAGAAATTTTGTTATTTATGTGCTCTTCTTTGTATATTTTATTTAGAAAATATAACCGTGTTATTTATTTTTAACAAATTTACTAACCATTTTAAATTAATACTAGTCTTTTATAATTTTTTTTAAAAATACGAGCAATAATATTTTAGCAAAATTTCCAAAAATCTTTTGAAATAATTTTATAATTTTAAAATTAGGTAAAATTACTGTACATAAAGATATATATGTAATTGACCAGATTGTAAAAAAATAAATAAAATAGTATTGTCAGCATTTATATAAAGAGAACAACTTTTTAATTTCAAAACTAGTTTGTACAAAAATACAAATGTAAATTAAATTAGACAGTAAACAAATAAAATAAAGGTCAACAATATGTCAAGACAAACAGATATCTCATCTTATCTTTTGTAAAAAGATAATGTAATCTTTTTAGTTTGCTTTTTATCTTTTAGTTTTAAGTTTTGAAATCCGGGGTTTCATGTCCGGCATTTCAATATAAATATGTAGTTAGTCTTTAGGAAAAGGCGTAGAGGAAACCACATCCTCAGCCTTTGAAAATCTCTCTCAGCCCCTTTGTAAGATATTTCTTATGAAGAAATAAAGAGTTTATTTCTCTTATATCTTGCAAACTTTCCCTATAAGACTTATATTCTTCTTTCATAAAACAGAAAAAGCTTCAAATACTTTTTATCTTTTTTCTGTACACCCAGAGGTAGAAAACGAAACTGGGTTGTGCTGCTGATTGTTGAAGGGACACAGATCAGTTACCTAAGGGATACTTAGGTTGGTGCTGAAACGCACGGTAAAAGGATCGTGGACACCCGATGATTTAGCGGTCAAAGAAGAAGAAAGGTACGAAAGCATGTTGGACCCTTTTCTGTTTTATGATCCAAGAATAGTAGTTTTATTGGTTAATTTTGTAAAGATATAAGAACTTAAATAATGGAAACAATTGAAAAATTTAGTGATAGTTTAGTTATGATAGATTTATCTGAAAAAGATAATATTCTTTCATTAATTGAAGAAATAAGAAATCAGATACAAGCTGAACATGAAAATAATATAGAATTTAAACCAATAGATTTTAAAATAAAAATGATATTCATGCATAATATACTTAAAATTTTAGAAAAACTAAAAGATAGATTTGATTATTTGTTATATAATTATGATGAAATTGACATAGATAAGTAACAGAATACCTTGTTGTGACAAATCTTCAACTTTCTGTCTAAACAACAAAATTCTGAGATTGCTGAGTACAGCTCACCCCCTTAAACCCACAATGGTATCAGAGACTAGAAAGATTCAGGAGAAATAAAACTGATGATGCAGGAATTTGTAAAAAATATAAAAAGATTAAAACAAACATATGATAATCTGAACATATTACAAAATATGTTGAAAGATTTCAAGTATATAGGCTGGAAACCTAGACTTTCCTCATAAGCTTATGCTTCTGGAAGACATGGGTATAACAATGCCACGTACTTGTATGTTTGAAAAAGGTAAACAAATATTTATGATTTTAACAGTAATAGTTCTGGCTAAGGAAAGCCTTGGTCTCTAATTTGTCTTTATGACTCACCTCGCTTTCCTGTGAACTAAAACTGATAAAAATAATGGAAAATATTAATAATCTGCAAGAAGCAGAAATAGGTTATATAGAACTAAAAGATTCTGAATTAAAAATAGAAAAAGATTGTAAGGAACTACAGAAAACAATAATATATTACGGAAAGAAAATTCTATTAGAATTAGAACAAATAAGAAGTTTATTAGAAAAGAACAGGTCAACAATTATTTAAAGAACGTAATTAATAATTTTAAAATAGATAAAAGTTCCATTATACGATAATACATATATAAACCAAATCAAATAGTAAAATAAATAAATGTGAACAATGATTTAAATAAATTTATTTTAAAATTTTAAATTTAGTTAAAAGTCCCTTTTACATGAAAATATAAATATAAATGAATCGAACGGTTTAAAAAAGATAAAGGTTAACTATTGTTTAAAGATTAAAATTTCTTTCAACCAAGATACATATATATAAATCATGTCAGGCATTACAAAAAATAAATGTCAACTTTAATTTGAGATAACTTTATAATTTTGAAGTTATATGAAAATCTATTTGCATAAAGGTATAAATGTAAATCAATGTAAATGATAAAAATAAGATAAAGATTATTTAAAAAGAATAACTTTATAATTTTAAAATTAGATAAAAATCTTTTTACACAAAAATGTAAATGTAAATATAATTTTGTCAATGATCATTATAGAAAATAACTTTATAATTTATAAATTAGATAAAAATTATTTTTCAAATAAATATAAATGTAAACTAAAATAAAAAAAAAATAAGAACGCTAAAAAATAAAAATAAGGTCAACGATTACTTAGAGGTCAAAGCAAACCGTACACAATACGCTATACAGCGTACTTATATTCCTAATAGACTGTTTGACATTTAAGTAAAAAAAATTAAATTAACACTACTTTTAATTATTATTTTTTTGAGAAGACACTACTTTTAATTATTGAATGAAAATGACAGGTAAACTAGGGGCACTAATAAGTAAATTTACAAAAGATTGTCTGCATCTATTTTTATTTTATTCGATATGGAGTCACGGAAAATGCTAAGTAGCAAACTTTTCCATAAAATTATATAATAAAGTAATGTAAAATGAAATTTTAAGAACTTCGATCTTATAAAAGTATGTATTTTTTAAAAATTTTAAATCTATTTTTTTTGTGTGGTTATGAATTTTATTAATAAATAAAAAGTCAAGTATAATTTTTTTTTTAAAAAAGAGCGCGGCATAAATTGATGTTTATTCATTAATTTTTTTTTTTGTGAAAAAATTAAGTATGTTATTTGTTGTTTACCGCTAATTTTAATGGTGACTTGTTAATCATTATAAATTTGGAACCATAATAGAGTGTAAAGTTAATAGGTCGATTCGTTGATGAATATTTTAATTTATTTTAAAAATAATTTCCTTGAGAATTCATAAAAAGAAAATAATTTTTATATATTTTTTAACTAAATAATGATATAAAGGTTAAATTTGGTGTATTAATAATTTAAGAGGGTTTTATAAATAAATTGTGTGAAAAAAAGTAAATTGATTTTAATAAACATACTATTGACATTGTAATGGCTACTTTATGATAATATTTAATTTTTAATTTTTAAATATAGGTATACTTATAAAACGGGTGTGTAAATTATATTTATGGTTAGAAATATTGACACTCATTCCAAAATTTATATACTGAAATAAAAATTTAACGAACATACTTATCATGATATAATTAGTATAACTTATTATAATTAGAATATTAGATTGTTGACATTTTAACAAAAGAAGAAAAAAAGAATACTAATCTTAATACCGTAAAATGTCTATTTTTTTATGACAAAATTCTTAATATATATTATTAGAACACTTATTAGCACAATAATCTTTTGTATGTATGGATCAAAATTTTTCTTATCTTTTCTTTTTTCTTTATATGTCTTGTGAGCGATGATTTTCATTTTTTTTTATATGTCTTGTAAGCGATGATATTGAACAAGTTAACCACTAAAATTTTCAGTTTTTTTTTTTTTAAATAAGCTTTTAAGTTCTAGCACAACTAATTTTAAGATAAATTTAGAGTAAATGTGCCATTAAGAAAAAATATATATATATTTTGGGACACTTTGTTTTTATTACATGATAATAAACATAATTACTTTATTCCTCCTAAATAGTACAAAATATTGGTTGCAGACTTGCAGTTGCAATGTGAAGTAAAATTTGTTCAATTATAGTAAAATTTGTCAAAAATAATCTAGTGGTTGATAACTCAATCTTATATAAATCCAATAAATCTTTCTATTTTAATATCCAATAATTAGTTTCCAATCCCAATTTTGTTTTCTTTAATTTATTAAAATCTACACATCCATATCTTGATCTTGAAGATTTGTCTCTCGTAATTATTACTTGTTTAATGAGAAGTCATCATAAAAATCTTGTTATTTATGTGCTCTTCTTTATATATATATGCAAAATATAATCGTATAATTTATTTTATTAAATTTACTAACCCTTTTAAATCTTTTTATAATTTTAAAAAATATGAGCAATAATATTTTAGCAAAATTTTCAAAAATCTTTTGAAATAATTTTATAATTTTAAAATTAAGTAAAATTGCTGTGCACAAATATACACATACAACTGAACAGATTGCTAAAACAAAAAAATAAAATAAAATGATCAGCGTTTATATAAAGAGAATAACATTTTAATTTCAAAATTAATTTGTACGAAAATACAAATGTAAATTAAATCAGACTACAAACAAATAAAATAAAGATCAACAATTATTTAAAGAACATAAATTAATAATTTTAAAATAGATAAAAGTCCCATTACACGATAATACATATGTAAACCAAATTAAACAGTAAAATAAATAAATGTGAACGATGATATAAATAAAATAACTTCATAATTTTAAAATTAATTAAAAGTCCTTTTTACACGAAAATATAAATATAAACTGAATCAATAAAAAATAATAAAAGGTCAACAATTGTTTAAAGATTAAAATTTTTTTTAATGAAGATATATATGTAAATCATGTCAGACAGTAAAGAAAATAAATGTCAACTTTGATTTGAAATAACTTTACAATTTTAAAGTTATATAAAAATCTATTTGTATAAATATATAAATGTAAATCAATTTGAATGATAAAAAATATGATAAAGATTATTTAAAAATAATAACTTTATAATTTTAAAATTAGCCAAAAATCTTTTTACACAAAAATATAAATATAAATATAATTTACAGAAAATAACTTTATAATTACAAATTAGATAAAAATGATTTTTCACGTAAATATAAATGTAAACTAAATTACACAGTAAAAAAAAGGTAATATTGGAATATTATCAAAAACACTTTCAATGAATTTAAATATATCATTCTACCTTCTATAATTTTTGTATTTTTTAAAAACATTCTCAACATAACTTTTGCCATCTAAAAATTCAACGTAGTTTGTTTGACCAATAAATACAAGGGTAACGAGATAATTCAACATGAAAAATAATTTAAAAATATAATGAATTAATATTTAGTGATATTTTTGCTGATATTTAATTTGTTGTACGGTGTGAATGTGGCCACATCACATTTATTGTGCTGTAAGTGAATTGAATCCAAAATCCATCTCAAATAAATATATATTTTTCAAAATACCAACTTTACCCTTAAATAAAACTATTAAAAAGATTAAAATAATTGTAATTATACCTCATATATCATTTTAATATAATATTTAATATTTTAAACATATATTAAATCTTTCGATCGAAATATTAATTATTTATTAAATTAAAAACTTAAATAGTGATTATTTAAATAAAAAATATTAAATAACTATAATAAAAAATTTAAAATAAAAATCATTAAATTTAATTAAAAATAAGTTTAAATAGGAAAAAAAATTAAGGAGATACATTGAGAGAGGATGCTTATATTTTTTCATTTTAATTATTATATATTTTAGGGGTTGAATGTGACAGAACCACATTATTTTCGATAAATACAGAAATTATGGAAGTTAATACAGTGTATTTAAATTCGTTGTAAGTATTTTTATAATATCCTAAAATAAAAATAAGGTCAACGATTACTTACTAGGTCAAAGCAAACCGTACACAATACGCTCTACAGAATACTTATATTCCCAATAGACTGTTTGACATTTAAGTTAAAAAGAAGAAGATAAAAAACAAAATTAAATAAAACCCCTAATAATAATAATAATAATAAAAGAAAGCTAAAAAGCAGGATCTGTTCACGCGGCACAGATCATGTCATATTGTCATGTCTACACTGTACAAACCCATTTATACAATCTGTACTACGCGTTTTCCTTTCTCTCCTATCCTCCCCTTTATTTTTTTGCTCACAAACCTTAAATACTGTAGTTTCCATTTTCAAACACTACAAAACAAAGACAACCAAACCAAACCAAAGTAAAAAAAATTGAAGTCACTTACTCCACTTCGCGTTACCACACCCTATTCTGTTCTGTTCTCTTTTCTGTACTTTCTATTTTTATTTTTTTTGAATCATTTTTTTCTATTGTAAAATTGTAAAATTAATTTTTTTATTTTTTATTTTTTGGTCACTAACTTTGGTGGGGGCACATCAGTACATCACAGCGCCACCATCACTTTCTGGACCCCACCATCTTCACTAACTTTATTATATATTTTTATTATCAGATTTGCGTTGTTTTTTTTATTTCTTTTTATTGATCTCTCTATCTATTTCTCTCTCTCTCTCTCTCTCTTCTGTCACTCATCTTCTTCTCAATTACGCGTCCACATTTCAATACACACTCATCGCACACTGTCTCTCTCTCTCTTCAGACTCCATTTTTTTCTCTTTCATTACATTGCTTATAGATTTTAAGACCAGCCAGGTTACAGAGCAGACTTGGCTTGTCAAGGAATCAAAAATCAAAACCCCAAAAAAACATTTCTTATTTTTACTTCTCTTTTGCTTTTAATTATTTATAGTACACAATAAAGAATAAAGGGTCTCTCGTTCTCGATTCATTTTGTGCTCTTTTTGTGTGTGACGTTTGGGGTTTCTTGTGATGGGAGTTGAAGAACGACGACAACAGCTGACTGGTTTTGGGTACACACAACTGGATCTCTGGAGCGAGTTGACCCAGTTGTGAGACCGAGTACCGAGTTGCTATTTTGAAGAGCTGGGTCTGTTTTGTTGTTGATTTGTCTTTTCTTTTTTGGTCGGTGGGTGAGTTATGGACACTGGTGGTAGACTCGTTGCTGGGTCTCACAACAGGAACGAGTTTGTTCTCATAAATGCAGATGAAAATGCAAGAGTGAGTGACTCTATAAACCCTTTCATTTTTTCCTTCATTTTTTTTGGTTGAATCTCTTGATTTTTATGTGATACCCAATTTTTTGACTTTTGTTTTTGAGATCTATGTTTGTTTCAAGAATGTAACTTGTCAGTTTTTAATGGTTCTGATTTTATGCTGATTTGGGTGTTTCTGTGGACTTTTGGTTTTCCCTTTGCTGGATCATAAATGTCTTGCCTTGGCTGTGTTTATTATAGTATTGTAGTTTGGCAAATATGCATTTTCCAAAAAGTGATGTTTTTGATGGAAATTCTGAGCTGATAATGCTGATCTTACATATATAGAAATAGTCACAGATTGCTTTTGTGGATTGCTTGATTTGATGACTGTTTTGAGAGTAGATTTGTGCATTTCTAATTACGAGTTCTTTAAGGTTAGCTTGATTGGTTTTGGTCTGATTTGAGAAACAAGCTTTAGATTCTGATTCTGATGCATATGTTTGATCCTTTTTAGAATTAACATCTTTAAGAATCTCCGGAATTTCTGGCCGTTTCCGAGTAAAAACATGGATAAATTGTGTTTGTATTGTGAAGTAATGATAACTGATGTAGGAGTTCTGAATATGTTGGAAGTTTGGAGAAAAATTTAAAGCGATTGGCAAGTAAGACATTTTGTGACTTTAAGGTGTCCATAGGATCCAAATACATCTATATTGTCCAAGTGAATGACAAAACTGAGCAAGATTCTCTTGTGACTCCTAGACGGAACACTTACCACGGGGAGGGTTAGATTGCCTGTTCTGTCATGTAGTCGAGGTAGATGGGCAGATGATAGAAACTTACCAAGAATATATTAGAAACTTTCACAGAGTGAATTTTGTAACTAATAAAAATAAAAAGGTTGACTATTTGTTAGTTTGGATTATTTTTATTTTTAAATTTAACAAGTTTTTTTTTACCTTGGACTTAAATGACTGGAAACTGAGTTGAACTTTAACTGTTGGATTATCAATAATAATTTAATGATAAATTGGAAAAAAAAAGAGTTGAAATAAAAGGTTTTTAATGTCAATTGTTGTTCAAATTTTATTTGGAATTTCTACACTTTTTAAGGTGTGACTTATATCTACTTTGGCAAACCGAAGTATTCATTTTCCTTTTTTTTCTTTTTGTTTATGAAGCAGCAAGTAAAACATTTCTAAACCTGATTCATTTTCATTAGTTTTAATTCATATCTCAACATTAGGCACTGATCACACTCTTCTTTGGGTCTATGCAGATAAAGTCCGTGAAAGAATTGAGTGGGCAAACCTGTCAGATATGTGGGGACGAGATAGAAATCACAGTGGATGGAGAGCTATTTGTTGCATGCAATGAATGTGCTTTTCCTGTCTGCAGGCCCTGCTATGAGTATGAGAGACGAGAGGGGAATCAGGCTTGCCCACAGTGCAAAACCAGATACAAGCGCATCAAAGGTGAGACAAGTCCTGCATTTCTTTCCTGAATGCTGCATTACATGGCTGCTACCTCTAACATGTGATTTAAATTACAGGTAGTCCAAGGGTTGAAGGTGATGAGGAAGAAGATGACATCGATGATTTGGAACATGAGTTTGATTATGGAAACCTTGATGGTTTGGGCCCACAACAAGTTGCAGAGGCTGCACTCTCTGCACGACTTAATACTGGCCATGGCTCCCACTCCAATATGTCTGGAATGACCAATCGCTTGGAATTGGATTCGTCTCCCCTCAGTTCGAATATCCCTCTATTGACTTATGGCGAGGAGGTGATTCCTCTAGCAATTTTGATGTCTGTCTGTGCAATGTCCTTGTCTTTGTGTGTGTTTTTTTGTACATCTTACATCTACTCATGCATGAGTATGCATTTGGGTGCAATGTAAAGAATGTACTATAATGAAGCCCTTTTGTTTCATTGGTTTTAGGATGCGGAGATTTCATCTGATCGTCATGCTCTCATTGTACCTCCATTTATGGGTCATGGAAATAGAGTCCATCCAATGCCTTTTCCCGATCCATCTACACCTTGTAAGTCCTTCTTTGGTCTTTATTTGCATATCCTTTTGTTCTGTGGTTGTTTATCTCTTATATGGTGAATTTGCTGCCTTTGATTTCACAGTGCAACCCAGACCGATGGTTCCTCAGAAAGACATTGCAGTATATGGGTATGGTAGTGTTGCATGGAAGGATCGAATGGAGGACTGGAAAAAAAGGCAGAATGAAAAACTTCAGGTGGTTAAGCATGAAGGAGGAAATGATGGTGGGAACTTTGATGATGAACTTGATGATCCTGATTTGCCCATGTAAGTGTTGCTCAAAACAACATTTGTTTGATATATTATTGCCTGGTTTTGTATCTTGGTTGTTACTATGTTGTCACAATAAAACTCAATGGTTTTATATAACATTATTTTAAATAAAGAAGATTGGAATGAATCATGGTAGTGTTGCAAAAAGTCGGTACACCAAAAATGTTGGTTATTGGAACAAGTTGGTTTGTCGCAGATTTTCATTATTACAATCCAGATTGCCTATTTTGAACTAATTTTCTTAGGATGCCTGGCAAGCTTTAGCAGCAACTGAAAGGAAATAAGAGAAATACTGCTAATAGGGGAATTAAAATAAAGCATAAAATTGCTCTTTCTTTTGTTCATATCTTGTGTCTGCAGTGGGCACCATGGCATACTGTGTGGTGACAAGATAAAAGAGGGAAAAATTACAATAAACGGGTTGCCAAGTGAAAACTTGAGTATCTATATATAATATAAATTAAAATTAGTACAAGTATGAATGGGAAAGGTTGTCAATTTGTGCCAAGGTTTAGCAGAAGAATGCATGGATTGCCAGTTGTCTATTTAAGAAGCTAGGTTCCTGTTCACGGCTTCACGCTGTCCTTGAGGTACCTTCCAGAGAATTACAAGTGCAAGTGAAATGGCAGCCTTATAAGTCTTTTATTATTTTAAATATGTCGATCCTATCTTCTCTGGCTTTCATATGGGTTTGGAGAGGACGAAAGTTCCATAGATTGAATTCTGATTATTTGGATGTCTATCTGGTTCCCATATGCTATCATTTCTTTCCTTCAACACCTTTTAGCTTCTCATTATGCGGAGCTTGACCTTTATGGAAGAGATGTATGTTTCAGATGTATTTCAAGACGAAAATCTATATGCTTCTGTTTGTGCTCTTCGGTATATTGTGTCAGGCCCTCGTACATGTGAAGTGCCCAAATCATTTGACGCTAGTGAAAGATCACATGAATTTAATTTTCTTTTTTATCTCAAAAGATTATCATATATTTTTTTTATGTAGTGTCTGAATATTGTTTTAAATTCTGTAAAATGGTACCCGTTTTTGTTTGTGTATGTAATTTAAATGGAATAATTATATGCTTTGTTGATAAATATTTTCAGGATGGATGAAGGCAGGCAGCCACTTTCCAGAAAGTTACCGATTCCTTCGAGCAAGATAAGCCCGTACAGATTGATAATCATTCTTCGACTTGTAATTCTTGGCCTCTTCTTTCACTATAGAATTCTCCATCCTGTAGATGATGCCTATGGCCTGTGGTTGACATCAGTAATTTGTGAAATATGGTTTGCGGTATCATGGATTCTGGATCAGTTTCCAAAATGGTGCCCGATAAAGCGTGAAACATATCTGGATAGGCTATCACTCAGGTACAATGGAGTCAACTCCTATGCTTTTGTTTACTAAATGTTGTTCACGCTTTTGGATGATTAGGCACGAGATTCCATTTTCCCCCTGCATGTCTATTTTCTTTGTTTGTGTCTGTAGTTTGTGACATATTGCTAAACTTTTGCACCTTGATATTCAGGTATGAAAAAGAAGGGAAACCATCTGAGTTAGCCCATGTAGACATATTTGTCAGTACGGTTGATCCTTTGAAAGAACCCCCACTAATCACAGCAAACACTGTTCTCTCCATACTTGCCGTTGATTATCCGATAGATAAAGTTGCATGCTATGTCTCGGATGACGGTGCTGCCATGCTTACCTTTGAGGCACTTTCTGAGACATCTGAATTTGCAAGAAAATGGGTTCCATTTTGTAAAAAGTTCAATATCGAGCCCCGAGCCCCGGAGTGGTACTTTTCTCAGAAGATTGACTATTTAAAGAACAAAGTTCACCCATCCTTTGTCAGAGAAAGGCGTGCAATGAAGGTTTGTGACTTCTTAAAATGTAGTTTATGTGTGATAAATACAAACATACAAGATTGTTGTCATTCCAAACCAAATTAAGATCTAATGTAGCTTTCTGTGGTCATTGGCTCTTCTTGATCTTCTGGTTTTAACATAAAATTCCTGAATATGAAAGAATGGTGTTAGCTGATTGTATATTGCATCTTTTACAGAGGGAGTATGAAGAATTCAAAATTAGGATAAATGCATTGGTTGCCACAGCACAAAAGGTTCCTGAGGATGGTTGGACAATGCAGGATGGGACTCCATGGCCTGGAAACAATGTGCGAGATCACCCTGGCATGATTCAGGTGAGAATCGTGAGATGATTTTCTTTTTCTCCAACACTCTTCTGAATTGTTGTGAGTGATGTATTATTTGCTGTGTTTGAACTTCTAACAAATAGAGACATTTCTTGCTTTTACAGGTCTTCCTTGGTAATAGTGGTGTTCGTGATGTAGAGGGTAATGAATTACCTCGTCTGGTATATGTTTCTCGTGAAAAGAGACCTGGTTTTGAACACCATAAAAAGGCTGGGGCCATGAATGCTCTGGTATGGCTTCAAATTTAATATCAATAATGCTGCAGATTACTCTTATTGTTTTTGTTTCTGACTTGTTAAAGTTTAACACATTGCTCTTACCTAATGACTGTTTCTTTATCATTTCTGAAGATACGAGTCTCTGCAGTTCTCTCAAATGCACCTTACCTTCTCAATGTTGATTGTGATCACTATATAAATAATAGCAAAGCACTTAGAGAAGCTATGTGCTTTATGATGGACCCTCAATCAGGGAAGAAAGTTTGCTATGTCCAGTTTCCACAAAGATTTGATGGAATTGATCGTCATGATCGATATTCTAACCGGAATGTCGTGTTCTTTGATGTATGCTATTTCCCTCTCATTTGTATTTTTTTTCTTCGCTTAGGAATTTACTCTTATTATTGGAGAAGTTAATTTTCTCACTGAAAACAGATCAATATGAAAGGATTAGATGGTATCCAAGGACCAATTTATGTCGGAACCGGGTGTGTTTTCAGAAGGCAAGCACTTTATGGTTATGATGCACCTGTCAAGAAGAAGGCTCCTGGCAAGACTTGCAACTGCTGGCCAAAATGGTTCTGTTTGTGTTGTGGATCTAGAAAGAACAAGAAAGCAAAGCAGCCAAAGAAGGAGAAAAGAAAGAAGTTGAAGAACAAGGAAACATCAAAGCAGATACATGCTCTTGAAAATATTGAAGAGGGAATTGAAGGTAAGGTTTCACTTGCAAGAACATCTTTTTCACTTTCCTAGTTGTATTATATTTGTTAATTTTGAGAGTTCTATCCACTGAGACTGGTCTGCTATTTCAGAATCAAACAATGAAAAATCATCTGATGTGTCCCAAATGAAATTGGAGAAGAAGTTTGGGCAGTCTCCAGTATTTGTAGCTGCCACTCTTTTGGAGAATGGTGGAGTTCCTAGAGATGCCAGTCCAGCATCACTATTGAGAGAAGCCATCCAAGTCATCAGCTGTGGTTACGAAGATAAAACAGAATGGGGAAAGGAAGTGAGTAGAAACAGGAGACTAAACTCTTTATTGAAACAAAAAATAAAATGCTATTTCTATTTTCATTGCTATGCTGTTGGCTAAACATTTAAATCTTGACCCAGGTTGGCTGGATTTATGGCTCTGTGACTGAGGATATCCTGACTGGATTCAAGATGCACTGCCATGGCTGGAGATCTGTGTACTGCATACCCCAAAGACCTGCTTTTAAGGGATCAGCTCCTATCAATCTTTCAGATCGTCTGCATCAGGTCCTTCGATGGGCCCTTGGGTCTGTTGAGATATTCTTTAGCAGACATTGCCCAATTTGGTATGGCTATGGGGGTGGGTTGAAATGGTTAGAACGGTTTTCGTATATAAACTCAGTTGTGTATCCTTGGACCTCCATTCCATTGGTGGTTTACTGTACCTTGCCAGCCATCTGCCTTCTTACTGGGAAGTTCATTGTTCCTGAGGTAACCACACTTTTCTAAATTACCAGTTTCATTTTATTTCAAATATATATCTTTTTAAAAGTCAATACTTCTTTTTCCTCTCAAAACTTTTGGAGAATTGCATATACATGGGGAAAGGTTATGTGGATTATAAGTAGTACATATGTTTGAACTTCAAGCATGTCCATTCACCCATTGTAACTGTACATACGTCCTTGTGTTTCTGAACACACTGGCAAATCATCTTATGTTATTGTGTTTGTCAATGCCAAATTCTTTGGTAATCAGATGGAATTAAACTGTGTTTGGTCCCGATATTATTAGAAATTTACCAGTCTATAGTGACTGGTAATCTTATCTATATAGCTTGCAAAGCTTGTGTGCAAGATCTAGGGTAATAGATTGGTAATTTTACAAGTTTCATCTGTTTTGCATTACTCATTTTTGAGAGTGGCCTAAGATTCCACTAGTTTGCACAAATTTTGCATTATGGTGTGAGCAGTTCCTTACATTGGCTTGTAAACTTGAATCGCAGTTGGACCGTGGTCTATACTTAATAGGCCTTTTATTTACAGTCAAAGAATCAATAGTTATGATGGGAAAAATTTTCTTTCATTGACTGTCTGTTGCGTCCTCTTATCTCCTCCCTGAGCTTTTCTGAGAACTAAGAGTTCTTTACATAATTGATTTAACTACTACTACTTGAGCAGAATTTTCCTCTAACTTAGCATTACTTAATTGGGAGTGCAGATTAGCAACTATGCCAGTGTCATCTTTATGGCTCTCTTCATGTCTATTGCTGCGACTGGTATCCTTGAGATGCAGTGGGGTGGTGTTGGCATAGATGACTGGTGGAGAAATGAGCAGTTCTGGGTGATTGGAGGTGCTTCATCCCATCTTTTTGCTCTTGTCCAAGGTTTACTGAAGGTTTTGGCTGGTGTCAGCACAAACTTCACTGTTACCTCTAAAGGAGCAGATGATGGTGAATTTTCTGAACTTTACCTCTTCAAATGGACATCACTATTAATCCCTCCCATGACTTTGCTAATCATAAACATAGTTGGGGTTGTGGTCGGGATCTCAGATGCTATCAATAACGGATATGATTCATGGGGCCCTCTATTCGGAAGGCTATTTTTCGCCCTGTGGGTCATCCTTCATCTCTATCCCTTCCTCAAGGGGTTACTAGGAAAACAAGATAGGATGCCAACCATTATTTTGGTGTGGTCAATTCTGCTGGCCTCTATCTTGACCCTTATGTGGGTCAGAATAAACCCATTTGTGAACAGAGATGGCCCCGTATTAGAGGTTTGTGGGTTGAATTGTGACTAGGATACAAGAAAAAATAAAAGCCTCAGGTGTTTTTCAGCAACACATTTATGATGATAATTGTGAAATTACATAAAAGAAACTGCTCTTCTGAGTAAAATGCTTCATGAACACAGTGCACGGATTTGTCGTAGACTAGAAGAAATTTTGTGAAAGAAAGCTTGTTGTAGCTTGTGGTTGTTGTAGATATAAGAGGGGCTAGGGGTGGGGGCTGACGCATTTGTCATTTGGTTTTTTACATGGTTTCCATTAATTCTTTTATTATATTTCAACGGGTGTTAGAAGTTTGTCCCTTCTTTTTTCCTTGTATTTTTGAGCTTCTTCTGTATTTCTAAGAGAGCATTGAATCATATTTATTCCCTTGTCAATAATGGGGGATCTGTATACGTGTCTCAAAAATTTACTGTCTCATGTCATCTTTTATTGTTTCGATGTTTTAGACTTCCATATTTTGGACCTATAAATGTACCAAAAGACTAAATTTTATTACTCTCTTGATCATTTTCTCTGTGGTTTGAATCTGATTTTCTTGTAAAAGTTATCTATCTTGGAGGATCATATATTTATCAGTTTTTATAGTCCTTGTACCTTAGAGGAATGGAAACAATGTTGTAGCTGAGATGAGATCTTATTTGGGAAGAAATACTTTACTCCATATGAATATTTCTTAAAAAATTTGCCCATATGTTTTCTTATGTTCGTAAAGGGAAGTGCAATATTGACAATTATGTTTTAACACGAATTTTGAGTCCTTGTGTTCTTGAGCAATTAATCTAACAAATGGTCACCTTAATGGAATTTGCGTAATTGAAACTCCTACTTCTTGCTACTAATTTTCTTGAATTGATCTTAAATAACACGTTTTAAGATTTTGTGAATGATGAGGTAGTCAGAAATCATTTGGTTACATAATGATGTTTTTATAATTATATTAAAAAGTAATGGCACGTATCAATAATACAGCCATCACTATATTTAGCTTTTCTGATTAAAAAAAGGTAACATCGTACTAATATCAATCATGTGTGACAATTATTAATTGTTGATTTTCTCTCTTTAACATATGCTTTAAATATAAAGATATAATAGTTAATTGATAAAAAATATATATATTTAATAGGTAGTTTCTTATATGTATAATGATTAAACATGAGTTTAATGTTTAATTTAACCTAAGGCGTGAAATCTTCTGATCATCAGAAATTGCAAATAAGCTGTCCATATTCCCATTAAACTGATTTTCACATCCAAATTTTATATTTTATAACAAAAATACCCTTAATTACAATTACAATGTAAAGGACAAAAACATGAAGTAATTTGCAAAGAAATATTCAGTTTGGAGGTGATCTCATGAAGAGACTTTGAAACAAATGGTCAAGACTTATATTTTGGATTTGGATGCTGAATTTGCTGCTAGTGGGTTGAAGGAGAAAAACTGGAGGAGATGAATCTGACTCTAATTATGCACTAGCAACTGCTTAGTTATATGCCCAAAATCATAAAGTAAACTTTTTTTGATTGGATGGGGATTTTGTTTTTTGTTTTAAATGGTTTTTGTTCTAATAAAACGTTTCAGTTTAATTTTAATATAATGACTTGATTTTTCTATTTGTTTTCAGTGTAATACGTCCAATGTTTCCGATATTGCATAGGAAGAAACACAAAATTCCAAATAATTGGATTTTCAAGAATCACAAGAGACTGCAAACATAAAGCCGGCCGCAATCTAGCATAACTCCAATAACAATGATTTTTGACTTATATCTTGTTTGATCTCTATAAATAGCAAAGATGATGGAATTCCATATCCCACAAAGCAGTCACAGTTTAATTCCATTTCAGAGGAAGATAGTTAAGAAGAGCTAGTGACATGGCTATGGCAAACAACAAAACATCCAAGCTTTTTAACTTGTTTTTTCTTCTCTCTATTTTTCTCATAATATCCGTGGTTCAGAGTAGGATACTCGTTGGTAAGTACACATTCGATTATTGTTTGAACTTAAATATTTTTGTTGGATCACAAGAGAAAGTTCGGATATTTTGTAATCTTAGGTATCACGATTCATATCATCTCAATCTCTGATATTGTTACCATTAAATTTATATGACATTTTATAAGTGAGTTAAGTTATTACTTTAATATGTATCATATTACTAACGGACACCTCACAAGTTGAGAATCAATATAAGATATCTAACATTACTGTTAAAATAGGTTATGCATGCGGATCTCTCTATACACGTGTTTGCATCTATATATATATATATATATATTTTTTTTCTGTATTGATTCATTTAACAGGTTTACAAACATTATTCGATTTAAGTTTCATAAGAAATTGATATCACTTTATCATATATTTGCATGCATATGATGAGTAGCCGAATCGAGCCCAGAATGTGAAACGGTGGTTGGAGTAGTAAGTGGGGACACATGCTCTGCAATTGCACAGGAGTCGGGATTGACAACTGAATTGTTCGGGTCCATAAACCCTAATCTCAATTGTGATGATCTCTTTGTTGGTCAGTGGCTTTGCGTTTCTGCAGGCACAGCTTGATGTTGCATTACTCCAAGTGCTACCAAATGCACGAATAAATAAATCAAGTTTCTGTTTACCTTTAATTACTTTTACACTTGCTGTACTTCTTTTATGGTGGTTTGTTAATGTATTATCATTGGGTATTGTTCTTGTAGTACTAATTGGAACATAAAGATGATATAAAAATAATTTCAAATTAATATTTCATTTTTTCAGTCTTAACTTTGTATTCGTTAGAGGAAATTTCAATTGTTGGACCGAATATAACCCAGGAGGGGATTGAATTGATTTCAAATAAAAAATAATTTCCTAGCAAAAAATATGCAAAGAAAAAATATTTATACAAATAAAAATTAAATATAAAAATGTCATAAAACTTAAAAAATCTTAAAAGTAATATTATTTATTAAAAATAAAATAAAATTTTAAAATTAAATATTTATAAATGTGTGTGTATATATATTGTTGTGTATTAAATTACACCAAGCCCAAACATGCCCAAAATGCTAAGACCACTAGCAAAAGCCCAACACACGTAAAGGGCCAAGGAATCGCTACAAATCGAAATGGCCCCGACCCGACGTATGATGAAGGAAGAAGCTCCAAACAAACAGCAAAGGAGTCAGTGTTACACTTCGCTAAGCTAACCGCTCACAGATGAGACAGCCCGCAGATCGTTACTCACGAAGCCTACAGCCCTCAGATAACGCAGTCCGGAGCCTCAATTAAAGGAAAAATCCTGAGAATACAGGAATTGCATTCAGTCAATTAAGCAGATTCGCAATCAATTTCAAATTCCACATAATCAGCTATTGCATTTAGATTAAACCACGTCCATTAAGGGATAGAATTTCGCTCTTAAATCATGTAATCAGATTCTATGTAAAACGGGATGACTCACCCCTATTCCCACTATAAAAGGAGCGGGATACCCCTGTTACAAAGGTTACAAATTTTTTCAGAAAGCACATATATAAGCGAGCTCCACAATACACCCAATGAGCTCGACTTGAATATCAAGAACAGTGGATGTAGGCATTCACTTAAAGCCGAACCACTTTAAAATCTCGTGTCAATCTTTTTATAAGTTTTATCCTTTACTTTTTATATATTCATCAATTTACCACGTTGACCGGATTTGCACGTCAACATATATATATATATATATATATATTGTAATTTTATTATTATATTTTATTTTTATAATATGTGTGTGAGTATATATATATATTGTATATATACTATAAGTAATATTTTTAACATTTAATTTCTTTAACTAAATTTTGAGTTTATAAATATTCAATCTTGAATTTTATTTTTATTTTTAATAAATGATGTTTGTAAAATTTTTAAATTTTAATGAATTTTATCATATTTATTTTTTATTTAATCCTTTTAAAGTATTTTTTTAAAATAATTTATTTTTTATAACACATATCAATTTCTTATTGGATTATCTAAATAAATCAAATTGTTCAAATGTAAAAATAAGTCAAATTTTTATAATATTTTTATTTTTAATAAAATTTAATCA
Source organism: Xanthoceras sorbifolium (assembly GCA_003430845.1). Lineage (NCBI taxonomy): Eukaryota > Viridiplantae > Streptophyta > Magnoliopsida > Sapindales > Sapindaceae > Xanthoceras > Xanthoceras sorbifolium. The sequence goes on along the minus strand of CM010609.1, from coordinate 5,945,970 downwards.
TATTTATTTTATTATTTAATTATTTTTATGTATTTTTTTTAAAAAATAAATTTTTATAACGTATATCAGTTTTTTATTGGGCTGTCGAAATATAAAAGTTGTTAAAAAGTTAAAGACTAAAACCATCATTCTAATTTAATAGTTTAATAAAAAAAATATAAAATGATAATTTATACTTTATATCAGATTTGACATTTTAGTTATAGAGATTAAATTAATGTATTTTGAAAAAATTAGTGACCATACGAGTTAAAAGATAAAAATATATCAAAAAGTGATATTTCATTATACGTTAGAGACCAAGTTAATATTATCTGAGGTACTCCATTGTAGTTTAAGTAAAAGTGCGATTTCATTTGAATATGACCAAATATCAGGATATTCCATTACAATCTGCCCTAACAAATATTCAAAACAAAAAACAAAAACTTCTTGAAAGAATTAACTTGATGCACTATTTTCAAAACCATAAAAATATCCCAAAATTTTTAGGAATCATTGAAAACATGTTCAGAAATAGATCGTGTGACGAAACGAGAATGAGCATGTAAACCTGGAGAGGGGCGAACGGCTGGTCAGAACCACCCTCCTTAAGTGACGATTTGTCGCCCCTGTCATAGGTGATTGAAAATATTAGATTAAAAGATTTAATGAAATGTGATTGAAAATACTAGACCTCATTCCTGATTATTCATGTCTGTGCTCAAGATATGCTACACATTGTATAATTGGTTAAGGATGTGGAGTATGTTATTTAATCACTTGGACAAAATATTTTTTGTTGGAGTTTAGTTATAATTCTATAGCGGTATGAATTATAAGAAATCTAATATAAATTGTGATAAATCGGGTAAGAAATTTGTCAGGCATAATTTATAGTTATTGAAGTCAAAATAAGTACCTATCCAAGGCCCCCTTATGATATTTATATTAAATAAATAAATAATTAAATTATTTAAAAGCAATTTATTTTAAGTTAAAGAACTTAATTATAAGCAAATAATGTTGTATTAAAGTTTTTCTCAAACCTAATTGCACACTATAAATATGTGTTTGACTGGAAAGTAAAGCTTCTCCGAGATTGTTCGATCAACTCTGAGTAACGCTTTTACACTATACTTGTTTTTTGAATTTTATTAAGTAATCCTGAGGGGATTTTCTTTTTTATTTTAAATGTTTTAACATATTATAAAGTCCATTAACTTATGACTTGAATATTATAGTTGTGCCATTTTCTAATGGTTTAACCTTTTAGGCCTAATGGTTATTGACATGATATCAGAGCGAAGAAGTCTCGGCTTCAAATCCTCTCTCCCTTTTTTCTCTTGATTTCTTGTGCCATTTCCTATTAACTTAATAAAATGTTTCAGTTTAATTTTAATATAATGACTTGATTTTCTATTTGTTTTCAGTGTAATACGTCCAATGTTTCCTATCTTGCATAGGAAGAAACACAAAATTACAAATAATTGGATTTTCAAGAATCACAAGAGACTACAAACATAAAGCCGGCCGCAATCTAGCATAACTCCAATAACAATGATTTTTGACTTATATCTTGTTTGATGTATACACAAATCTCTATAAATGGCAAGGATGATGGAATGCCATATCCCACAAAGCAGTCACAGTTTAATTCCATTTCAGAGGAAGATAAATAAGAAGAGCTAGTGACATGGCTATGGCAAACAACAAAACATCCAAGCTTTTTAACTTGTTTTTTCTTCTCTCTATTTTTCTCATAATATCCGTGGCTCAGAGTAGGATACTCGTTGGTAAGTACGCATTCGATTATTGTTTGAACTTAAATATTTTTGTTGGATCACAAAGAGAAAGTTCGGATATTTTGTAATCTTAGGTTTCACGATTCATATCATCTCAAGTTCTGATATTGTTGCAATTAAATTCATACGACATTTTGTAAGTGAGATAAGTTATCAATAATGCGTACTAACGGACACCTCACAAGTTGAGAATCAAATTGAGATATCTAACATTAATGTTGGAATATGCTATGTGCGCGGATCTATATACATTATGATGTATTAATTCATTTAACAGGTTTACAAACATTATTCGATTTAAGTTTCATAAGAAACTGATATAACTTTGTCATGTATTTGCATGCATGCGATGAGCAGCCGAATCGAGCCCAGAATGTGAAACGGTGGTTGGAGTAGTAAGTGGGGACACATGCTCTGCAATTGCACAGAAGTCGGGATTGACAACTGAATTGTTCGGGTCCATAAACCCTAATCTCAATTGTGATGATCTCTTTGTTGGTCAGTGGCTTTGCGTTTCTGGCACAGCTTGATGTTGCATTACTCCAAGTGCTACCAAATGCGCGAATAAATAAATCAATTTTCTGTTTACCTTTAATTACTTCTACACTTGTTGTACTTCTTTTATGTTGGGTTGTTAATGTACTATCATTGGGTATTGTTCTTGTAGTACTTAATTATTGGAACATAAGGATGATATAAAAATAATGTCAAATTAATATTTCATTTTTTTAGTCTTAACTTTATATTCGTTAGAGGAAATTTCAATTGTTGGACCGAAATATAGCCCAGGAGGGGGTTGTGTTAAGATACAGCAATCCTCCTGTTGGAAATAAAACACTCAAACAACTTTTATTTAAACTCAAAACAAATATTACAAGAAAACTCACTCAAGAACTAACTCACTCTTTTACTTCTTCTTCACTCACTTAGAAGCTTTGCTTCTTCTTGATGCCTAAACCAAAATGGGGAGGGGGTATTTATACTACTTACAAATCATTTTAGACCACACATATAAACTAATCCAAAATTATAATAACCATACACCTCATCCTTCTACATCCTTCCACACCCTTCCAATTGACCACATGATTTTTATGTCTAATTACCAAACCCTAGAGAATTCTAGATAAAGGGCTTGGATCTTATTTTTGGACTTGGACTCTAATTTATTTGGGCTTGGGTTTGGGCTCCCATAATAGTTCGGGCTTTCAAATGGTTTGGGCCTAAAACAAGTTTATACTTCAACACCCCCCTTTAAACTTGTTTTACCATGCCAAGTAAACTTCTTAATCTCGAAAAATCTTCAAACCTGAGTGGCTTGGTGAAAATATCTGCAATTTGATCTTTGGACTTCACATACTCCATTTGCACATCCCTTTTCGCTATGCACTCCCTTATGTAGTGGTAATGAGTATCGATATGCTTGCTTCGATCATGGAACACTGGATTCTTTGCTAAGGCAATGGCTAACTTGTTGTCGACACAAATCTCAGTTGGCTTTTCTTGTGGCAAACCCAATTCCTTCAGCAAATTTCTGAGCCATATTACATGACAGACGCTCGAAGTAGCAGCTACATATTCAGCTTCACAAGTAGATAAGGTGACAATCGGTTGCTTCTTTGACATCCATGTGAAGGCTGTGTTTCCCATGAAGAACACGAACCCACTGGTGCTCTTCCTGTCATCTATGTCTCCACCCCAATCGCTATCGCTATATCCCACAAGCTTGTAATCATTAGAAACTGAATAAAACAAGCCAAAATCAATTGTACCTTTAATGTAACGGAGAATTCTCTTAGCGGCTTTGAAATGAGTGGTTGTTGGATTCTCCATGTATCGACTCACAAGTCCAACAACATAAAGAATATCTGGCCTCGTGCATGTCAAATAGCGTAAGCTTCCAACTAAACTCTTAAAGAATGTTGGATCTATGTTTTCACCTTCACCATGCTTCGATAGTTTGATTCCGCATTCTGCTGGCGTGTTTATCGGCTTACAATCATTCATCTTGAACTTCTTGAGTATCTCCTTTGCATAATTTTCTTGGGAGATAAAGATGCCTTCTTCCTTTTGCTTGACTTTAATACCAAGATAGTACGCCATTAATCCGATGTCAGTCATCTCAAATTCCTTAGCCATTGCTTTCTTGAACTCTTCAATCAGGCTTAGGTTATTGCCAGTGAAAATCAAATCATCCACGTACAAGCATACTACCAGAATATCCCCATTCATGATCTTGATGTATAGGGCATGCTCGTAGGGACATTTGGTGAAGCCATTTTGTTGGAAATACTTGTCAATTCTGCTATTCCATGCCCTTGGTGCTTGCTTTAACCCATATAAAGCTCTTCTCAGCTTCAGAACTTTGTCTTCTTGGCCTTTGACTTCATAACCCGGTGGTTGCTGTATGTAGACTTCTTCTTCAAGAACTCCATTTAGGAAGGCAGACTTTACATCCATCTGATGTATCTTCCACTTGTTTTGCGCTGCCATAGAAATGATTAGTCTTATAGTTTCTAATCTAGCAACTGGAGCAAATACCTCATCATAGTCTATTCCAGCTCTTTGACTGTAGCCCTTCGCAACTAGCCTTGCCTTGTGTCTTTCAATCTCTCCCTTACAATTTCGCTTTGTTTTGTACACCCATTTGACACCAATTGCCTTGTGCCCCTTTGGAAGAGGAACAAGTTCCCAAGTGTTGTTCTTTTCAATGGCCTTGATTTCCTCATCCATCGCATCTCTCCACTTCTTTTCTTGAGCAGCTTCTTCAAAACTCACTGGTTCACAATCAGCAAAGAGGCAAAAAAGAGTAAGATTATCAGATCTCTCAGTTACCTCGTATAAATCTTGAAGACCTCTTGTTCGCTCCATTGCTCTTTCTTGTAAAAATGATGGTGGTGAATTTCCATTATTTGTTGAAGCTGGTGATGTTGGTGGTGTAGTGGGTTCTTGTTGAGGTTCTTCTAGTTGCTCCACTGGCGTCTGCTCCGTTTCTTCAAATTGTGGAGTGAAGTTGAAGTTGTCTACATGCGATCCAAAATCCCATTCTCCTTCTTCATCAAATATCACATCTCGGCTGATCACAAACTTTTTGTTATTCGGGTTGTATAGCTTGTAACCTTTCGAATAAGCGGGATAGCCGATGAAGATGAAACTCTCACTTATATCATCAAGCTTGGTTCTTCTCTCATCTGGTACATGAACATGAGCTATGCTTCCAAAAACTCTTAGGTGGGAGATGCCGGGCTTTCTACCACTCCATGCTTCTTGGGGTGTCTTTCCCCACACACTTCTTGTTGGAGAGCGATTGGACAAATATACTGCACACGCCACTGCTTCGGCCCAAAACTCCTTGGGCAATCTCTTGCTTTTGAGCATACTTCGCGCCAAATCCAGGATTGTTCTATTCTTCCTTTCTGCAATTCCGTTTTGTTGAGGGGATCTGGGAACAGTTAGAGGACGTCTAATTCCATTCGCTTCACAAAACTCCAGGAATTCCTTGGATGTGAATTCTCCTCCTCTATCGGATATCAGTGCCTTGATTTTATGGCCACTCGCTTTTTCCACAGCTGCTTTGAACTTTTTGAATACTCCAAAGACTTCTGATTTTTGCTTCAAGAAATAAACCCATGTTTTTCTTGAAAAATCATCAATGAAGAGAAGGAAATAATTATTGTTACCGAGAGAGCTTGGCTTGATCGGACCACACACATCGGTATGGACTAGCTCGAGTGGCTTTTTGGCTCTTGAGTCTGACTCTTTTGGAAAGCTATTTCTAAATTGCTTCCCGAGTAAACATCCTTCACAAAGTTGGTCAGGATGATTGATGCATGGTAGTCCTCTCACCATTTCCTTCTTAAATAGTAGCTCCAAGCTTCCAAAATTGAGATGCCCAAATCGAAGGTGCCATAACCAAGATGCATCTTTGTAGCAGACTTTCAGACACTTTACAACATCGTTTTGAATGTTCAAAGAAAATAATATATTCTTTGACATTTTTACTTTGGCTATTAGATTTCCTTTGCCATCTCTTATAAAAAGACTACAATCCTTCATATGAATATCATAGCCTTTTTCTAAGAGTTGACCCATACTCAAGATGTTGCATGTCATATTGGGCACATAGTAGACATTTGAGATTAATTGATGACTACCATTTTTAGCGCGGATAAGAATGTTACCTTTTTCTTTCACTGATATTTTTGAATCATCTCCAAATGAGACATTGCCAGCCACTGATTCATCTAGCTCTACGAACATACTTCTTCTTCCACACATGTGGTTGCTTGCACCAGTGTCGAGGTACCAAGCATTTTCTTGGTCTCCATCATTGTCTCTACAAGCTAGTAGCACTGTCTCATTCTCTTCGGTTTTGACTTCCACATAATTGGACCTTTCGTCAATCTTACTGCTGGGAGCTCTACATTCCGAAGCATAATGCCCAAATTTCTGACAATTATAACATTGAACTTGAGATTTATCGTACCTCAAGTTTGAATTGCCTCTCCCACGGCCTCTTGTTGAGCTTTCTCCTTTCTCGTAGTTGTTGAGGTTGCTGCTGTTAGAATTCCAACCTCGTCCATGACCACGACCTCTACCTCGTCCTTGGCCTCGGCCTCTACCTCGACCACGCTGGCTTCTCTCGTGGCCTTGACTTTCTTCCTTCTCCTTCAGTTGCATCTTGAGGAGTTGCTCGTTGATCCCTTGCTTCCTCTTATGTTTTTCTTCATATGCTTGCAATGATTCTTGGAGTTGCTCGATCGTCATTTCTTCCAAGTCTTTAGTTTCTTCTATCGTCACAACAATGTGCTCAAATTTGGGATCCAATGATCGGAGTATCTTCTCTATTATTCTTACATCTTCTAACTTTTCACCATTTCTTTTCAATTGGTTAGAAACAGCTGCTACTCTTGAGAAATAATCTGAAATAGATTCAGATGCTTTCATGTGTAAGGATTCGAATTCACCTCTTAATGTTTGGAGACGGACCTTCTTTACCTTTTCGACTCCTTTGTAAGAGATTTGCAACTTCTCCCACGCTTGCTTAGCGGAGCTTGCACTCGAAATCTTCTCAAAACCATCATCATTTAATGCTTGATAGATGAGATAGAGGGCCTTCTTGTCTCTCTTCCTTGAGTCTTTTAAACTATCCTTTTGAGTTTGGGATAGAGTTGACTCATCTTCTGGTTCGGTGTAGCCTTTCTCTACGATCTCCCACACATCGTGTGCTCCAAGGAGAGCCTTCATCTTGATACTCCAATTATCATAGTTTTCGTTCTTGAGTGTTGGAACTTGAAACGACGCCATACCATTAGCCATAACTCTCAATATAGTGAGAATTTCGAAATTCTGACTACACAGATGAACTCAGAACGTCGAAAAACCTTAAGATGAACTCAGACAAAAAAATCGATTTTTATGGTCAAAGTCAAAGTCAACGGTCAACCTAAACTGGTCAACAGTCAACGGCTTGGCGGCTCGGTCAGCGGCTCGGTCAACAAGCTTAGTGGCTCGGTCAACTCGGCTCCAACTTGGCTGGACTCACTTCCAACTCGGCTGACTCGGCTTGAACTCGGCTCGGACTCGGTGAGTTAACTCACTCTCTTGCAGCAAACTTCTGGCGGCCCGTGGCGGCTCGTTTGAACTCCGATCGGGGCAATTTTTGTGGCGTCGGCTTCGTCTCGTCGAGAACTTCAATTTGGATATGCTATAGTGCACACCTTCGAACCAGGCTCTGATACCACTTTGTTGGAAATAAAACACTCAAACAACTTTTATTTAAACTCAAAACAAATATTACAAGAAAACTCACTCAAGAACTAACTCACTCTTTTACTTCTTCTTCACTCACTTAGAAGCTTTGCTTCTTCTTGATGCCTAAACCAAAATGGGGAGGGGGTATTTATACTACTTACAAATCATTTTAGACCACACAAATAAACTAATCCAAAATTATAATAACCATACACCTCATCCTTCTACATCCTTCCACACCCTTCCAATTGACCACATGATTTTTATGTCTAATTACCAAACCCTAGAGAATTCTAGATAAAGGGCTTGGACCTTATTTTTGGACTTGGACTCTAATTTATTTGGGCTTGGGTTTGGGCTCCCATAATAGTTCGGGCCTTCAAATGGTTTGGGCCTAAAACAAGTTTATACGTCAACACCTCCAAGTCAAAATCTCCATCAACAGCTCTTTCAACTATGTCAGCTACAGCCAAGTATTTTGCTACAATGCTTGGTTATCCAGCAAGCTTCGGTAGAGCTGTAAATCAAAACCTCGTAACTGAAAATTAGAGACTTAAAGATGATCAAGCTGGTGATGCTAGGTTCACAGGCGGATGAGCTCGTGCAAGCTAAAGTCCAGCCATGCAGTTAGTTAGAATATGCCATGTCAGCCTAAGGTTGTTAGGATCGAATGACTCTCCTTAATTCAAGGAGAAGTTAGTTAGAGATTGTCGAGCCAACAACACTCTTGTATATATATGATGATCTCGTGTAAGTTAAAGTTAGTTAGTGATCATCTTCTTGTAAAATCTGAGTGTTCTCTCAAGTTCATCAATGGAGTTTTCTTTGAGGATTTTCACAGACACCTTGTGTCAAATATCAAACACTTAGTTGTTAGTTGTTTCTTCTTCTTTTTCTATAGTTTTTACATGGTATCAGAGTTATAATAGAACTATAAACTAAAAAAAAAAGAGTTATAATAGAACTATAATTGTCCATGGCTTCCAACTCAAGCACCACATCTTCTGATCTTTGACCTAATTCCACACGTTATATGATAATGAAATCTTTTCTAAAATTCCCTTTAATTGGTATCAGAGACTTAATTTGGTTCTAAGTTTTTGTATATACGCAAAAGAAAAAACTACATATTTCTTATTTATTATTTTTTTTTTGATTCTTGATCTTTGATATATTATTGTGTAGGCACAGATCTAAATTGTATGATTTGTTTTTATTGTTATATAATTTGATTGTATAATTTTAAAAAGCGTAATTGGTCGTTAATTGTGCGGTGAATGGGTTATAGGATTTGTTTTTTATTTTTGGGCCAATTGTTTATGACAAATTTTTTTATTCTGCTATATTTTTTTTATTGTTATTCTTGTAATCTATCTGCCTTACGAAGAGTCAAAGAAGCAGATGATGCAAAGAAGAAACGAAAAAAAAAAAAAACTGCACAGCCCAGTGGCCGTGGGCTCCCAACGGCTGCGCACGCTTAGCGGCAAGGCGCACGCGAGCCTGGTGTGCCCTGGCTGCTGCCGCGTTTGCGTTAGGGCTGTTTTTTGTGTTTTTTGCGGATGATTTTTTGCTGATTTTTCTAGAGAAATATTATCAAATATTTTTTGGAAAAAGTGCAGAAAATTGGAGCGGAAAACCATAGGCAAAACGAACCACGAAGCGCAAAAGCACGACTCGCGCGAGGGCCGTGCGCACCTTGCATGCGCACAGCTACACTATTGGCAGCCGCACTTTCGCATGCATTAGGATTGTTTAAGGTTTCATCTTGATATAGGGTGTCTAGGGTGTGTGTTAAGGTAACATGTGGACCTCTGGAAGAGAGTTGACTTTTTACGAATATCAAGTTTGACTTGATTAGGAAAACGAAGACTAGAAGAACTCAGCTCGAAGAAGAACTCTTGAAGACCAAAGAATGCCTTGGGAATACAATTGTAACTAGAGTTGTTTAAGTTAGATAACCCATGTCACTCGGTCAATTACGTTCGCTTTAATTTATTTTCATGTGATGTTTATATGGATTTAAAGTATTGTCATACATTTGAATGTCATCTAGATTAGGTGTGCCTACACATGCATAAATAATATGTCATGCATAATTGTCATATTATATTGTTTTATTTTTAATGAGATTAAAATAGGAAACAATTTCATAAAATGGCAATTAAATAATGGATTTAGTTTTTAAGTGTAAAAACTTGGTAATATCCATTAATTAACTAATCAACCCATTAAAGAGTTTAATTAAAATGATTAGTTGGGTTCTTATAATTAATTAATATTAATTGGATTAATTATTTAATTAAAAAGAACCGAATAATGAGATTAGGTTTTACGAGTAAAAACTTGGTAAATCTCATTAATTGACTAATCAACCAATTAAAGAGTTTAATAAAGGTGATTAGTTAGATTCTTTGTGTTAATTAAGATTAATTAGATTAATTACTTAATTAAAAAGAATCGAATAATGAGATTAGTTTTTAGGAGTAAAAACTTGGTAAATCTCATGAATGACTAATTAATATATAAAAGTGTTTAATTAAGGTGATTAGTTAGATTTTTTGAGTGAATTAAGATTAACTAGATTAATTACTTAATTAAAAAGAATCAAATAATGAGATTAGTTTTTAGGAGTAAAAACTTGGTAAATCTCATTATTAACTAATCTATATATTAAAGTGTTTAATTAGATTAGTTAAGTCCTTTTAAATGTTAGGTTTTAATTTGATTAAACACCAAAGACATAATTGAACCGAATAATGTGATTTAGTTTTAAATAGTTAAAACATGGTAATTTCACATATAATTTCTAGTTTATTTAAATAGTTTATGTAAATTAGAAACTGAATAATAAATTATATTTTAAGTGTTAAAATTGAATAATTTATTAAAACTAGTAAAACTTAGATTTTATGTTAGCCGTAGAATTTAAGTAAAGACTAGAAACATAGAGTTTTAGAAACTCTTAGTCTAATAGAAAACCCTAAATACCAATAGTGAGTGGGAGAGGGATATATGACATTATATCCCGCAGTCTCTATTGTTAGTTCAACACCATGAGACTCGAGTGGTGTCTCGTGACGGCTTTGCTTTCGTCCTTCCTACAGAGAGTGTCCATAAGAGTCAATACCAAGGTTGATTTCCTAACAGATAGGTTTTCAGAATGTATTTTGGGACTGACCTAGCCTACCTAGGCACTCTCAAGTTAAGTTCATGAATTCTGAAATAGTGGGTCACACTTATAAAGAACTTAATTAAGTTGTTAATTTATTGTCCTGATAAAACAAAAGCGATGGTTGGGTAATGTAAGAATAAAAAGTTATTTTGGTGTATTATCCGATTGAGAATGTCTCGATCTAACATGCAGGGATTTGACCTAGCCTACCTAGGCAGTTATTTGTGGGATGTTGGATTATCGTGACATAGTAACTAATTTTTTAAGGATTTTTTTTAGGTTCATTAAAATTATGCTCATGCATCATATTTAATTTTATATCAAATATATAGCATGAAATGAATGTATGAATGAATGATATCAATTTAGATTTATATCTTTAAATATTAACAATGTCTTCTGCTTTATTTTCCTCATAAACGAAAAATTAACCGGGGATAACTATACTAAGTGGAAACAAAACGTGAATGCAATCATGATCTGCAAAGACCCTAAATCTGTACTTACGGAGGAACGTCCTCCAGAGCCAATAACCAACGCAGGACGAGTTACCAAAGGTTAAATCAGTGAAGCAAATGTTGTTGAGCCATCCTCTTCTGGTTTCAAGAAGAGGAAGAGGTCTACTGGTAACGTAAAGGCTAAGCCCGAGATAAAGAGTACCACGATTGACTAAGCAAAAGGAAAATGTTTCCATTGTAAAGCGGTTAGTCATTGAAAGAGGAACTGTCTATAGTACCTCGAGTGGCTCTTCAATAAGAAGAAAGTGAAAAGTAAATCAGATTTACTTATCATTAAATTTTCTTTAGTAGAAGATGATTCTTCACCTTGAATAGTAGATTCATGGGCCACTAACTAATTTTGTTCTTCTTTACATTGGAATGATTATTAGCAAAAGCTGGAGGAGGGGTCCTTCACTATGCGCGTTGAAACATGGGATGTCGTTTCAGTACGAGCAGTGAGAGTAGTTAGACTACAGTTTAATAATAGTTTTCTTTTGTTGAACAATGTGGTTCATTCCTGGATTTACAAGGAATTTGATTTTTGTATCCAGATTACTTGAAAGAGTTTCATAAGATTTCTTTTAATGATAAATCAGTTATCATTTCAAGAAATGGATTGAATATTTGTTCTAGTACGATAGAAAATAATTTGTATGTTTTAAGACCGTTAATTCATACATCACTGCTTAATACTGAAATGTTTAAAGTTGAAAAACCTAAAAAAAAAGGACAAAAGATTTCTTCAGATGATAACACGTATCTGTGGCATCTAAGACTTGGACATATAAACATTGATAGGATAAACAGACTAGTAAAAAGCGGATCTTTAAGTCAGTTAGAGATTGACATCTTACCTGTCTGTGAATCTTGTCTGGAGGGTAAGATGACCAAGAGACCTTTTACACTAAAAGGTGTTAGAGCCACACAACCATTAGAACTCATACATTCAGATGTTTGCAGACCTATGAGTGTTAGAGCTAGAGGTGGTTATGAGTATTATGTCACATTTATTGATGACTACTCAAGATACGGGTATGTTTACCTAATGCAACATAAGTCGGAAACTTTTGAAAGGTTCAAAGAATTCCAAGCTGAAGTTGAAAATCAATTAGGTAAAACTATCCAAACTCTACGATCAGATTGTGGAGGTGAGTATCTCGACCAAGAGTTTGAAGACTACATGGTTGAGCATGGGATTGTATCCCAACTCATAGCTCCAGTAACACCACAGTAGAATGGTGTTACGGAGAGGAGAAATAAGACCCTGATGAAAATGGTGAGATCTATGATTAGTTTCTCATCATTACCATATTCTTTTTGGGGATATGCACTATAAACAGTGACTTACATACTGAATGTAGTTCCATCCAAGTCTGTTCCTAAGACTCCCCTAGAGTTGTGGAATGATCGTAAAGCTAGTTTACGAAATTTTCATACATGTACTAAAGAACAGAAATGGAAAGCTGGAACCTCATTCGCAAGTATGCTTATTTGTAGGGTACCCAAAGGAAACAAGAGGTGGATTCTTTTATAATCCACAAGAAAACAAAGTGTTTGTATCGACAAACACAACGTTTCTTGAGGAGGATTATGTGAGTAACCATAAACCTCGAAGTAAGATTGTGTTAAAGGAGCTAAAACCTAGTTTGACTAGTGCTCAGCCAACAAGGGTTGTTGATGATGTTATTATTCCACAAACATCTGAGAGTCGGATGATTCCTAGTCAGGATACACTACTGCCTAGGCATAGTGAGATGGTTGTTCGACAACCTGATCGCTACTTAGGCTTTGGAGAGGCACATGGTACCGTTTTTGATGATAGTGTGGATGATCCATTGACATTTAAACATGCAATGGAAGATTTTGACAAAGAGGAATGGCTTGAAACCATGAATCTCGAGATGGAGTCCATGTATTTCAACTCAGTCTGGGAACTTGTAGACTTACCAGATGGGATAAAACCCATAGGCTGCAAGTGGATCTATAAGCGTAAGAGAGGAGTAGAAGGGAAGGTAGAGACCTTCAAGGCAAGGCTAGTGGCTAAGGGTTACACCCCGTAGGAAGGCATCGATTATGATGAAATCTTCTCGCCAGTAGCCATGTTTAAGTCTATTAGGATACTTTTATCCATAGCTGCCTATTTCGATTATGAAATTTGGTAAATGGAAGTCAAGACTGCATTCTTGAATGACAATCTAGACGAGAGCATTTACATGATGCAACCAGAGGGATTCGTATCCTAAGATCAAGAGCAAAATGTTTGCAAGATGCAAAGGTCCATTTATGGACTTAAGTAGGCATCTAGATCTTGGAACATTAGGTTTGATTTTGCGATCAAGACCTATGGCTTTGAGCAAAACATTGATGAGCCTTGTGTATACAAGCGCATCATTGACAAGAAAGTAGTTTTCCTGGTCCTTTACGTGGATGATATCTTACTCATTGGGAATGACGTAGGGACATTATCAGAAGTAAAGGGTTGGCTTGCTAACCAATTTCAAATGAAAGCTTTGGGAGAGGCAAGTTATGTTATAAGGATCCAATTAATTAGGGATCGCAAGAACAAACTGTTAGCGCTATCTCAGGCATCGTATATTGACAAGGTACTTGTGCAATTCTCGATGTAAAACTTCAAGAAAGGTAGTTTACATTCAAGGCATGGAGTTTACCTGTATCAGAAACAATGTCCTAAGATACCTCAAGAGATTGAGGATGTGAGACGGATTCCCTATGCGTCCGCAGTAGGTAGTCTCATGTATGCTATGCTATGCACGAGACCTGACATCCGCTTCGCAGTGGGAGTAGCCAGTAGATATCAGTCCAACCCAGGATTGGATCATTGGGTTTCTGTTAAGCATATTCTCAAGTATTTTTGGAGAATAAGAAACTATATGCTCGTATATTCCCATCCGGATTTGATTCCATTGGGATATACAGATTCTGACTTTCAGTCAGACAAGGATTCTAGGAAATCCACGTTTGGGTCAGTATTCACCCTTGGTGGTGGAGCCATAGTATGAAGGAGTATCAAGCAATCTTGCATTGCTGATTCCACCATGAAAGCCGAGTATATAGTAGCTTGTGAAACAACTAAGGAGGCTGTTTGGCTCCGGAATTTCTTGAGTGATCTGGAAGTTGTTCCAGATGTGGATAGACGTATGACACTTTATTGTGATAATAGTGGAGCTGTGGCCAATTCTAAAGAACCTAGAAGCCATAAAAGAGGGAATCATATAGAGAGGAAATATCTTTTCATCCGAGAGATAGTGCAGCGAGGAGACGTGGTTGTGACGAAGATTGCGTTGCAAGATAACCTAGCTGATCCATTTACGAAGACATTGATAGCTAAAGTGTTTGAAGGTCACCTAGAGGGTCTAGGATTACGAGACATGTCCCATCTACTTTAGTGTAAGTGGGAGATTGTTGGGATTTATGCCCTAAAACTTGTAAATGTAAATGGTTAAAGACTTAATAAGAATGATTCAGTTTATCATTCCAGTTTATAAGTGTTTTATATTCAGTAATACATTCATCTTGTGCAAGAACATCCTATATTGCAAGATGTAATCTTAGAATAAGTATATAAAGGTCATATATAAAGAGGATTCATTTTGAGATATGCAATCTAAAGAGTCCGTAGAGAGCGAACAAAGCTGGGTACTTTGTTTGTGATTGATCTACTGTTGTGGTCCATTCTGTATAGTACAATGGTCTTATCCTAGACCACTCGTGTAGTTGACATGAGAATGAAGACACCTTATATGATGGGATCATATAGGACTCAGCCACGATATATATAAATCTCTCACCAAGATCCGTTAGTTGATGAGATTCGTGTATATAGATAAACGATGGCTATTTATAGGTGATTTTAATCCTGAGTGTCTTATCGACTCCTTTAGGTTGGATCGTGGCCTTTGATTTTCCATGAGTGAGGTCGATGTGAATCTCGACCAATACCTCTGTATCTTAGGGTTGCAGTTTAGGTTGTGGCTGGGAAGGTTTGAACACAACAGTGGAATCCACTCCTTCTTGATTGAAGTAGATGAGTAGTTCCCTTAAGGGTTGATTCGGGGCTTGAACAATGGGATCTCTCCTGCTTCCGTGAGAAAGACAAGATTTAATTGTTCATTAGAGAATCAATGGTATTTAAAGGAATAGATATTTCTAGAGGGGTATAACGAACTTTATGACCTAGTTCTAGTTATGAACTACTTGTGGAGGATCGCACTATATGTAAATAATTATATCAATGGACACTAAGACTTCAGATTGTATAAATACATCTACAGTTCTGAGAGTGCAGCCTCGGGTTTTTAGTGGAATAACCGTGAAATATTAATTAAAGAGTTTTAATTAATATTGCTCAGTATTATTGGAGCTCAAAACTGTGGGTTCATTAGGTCTCCTTGCTGGCCCTTATGGTTGTTGGTAATGAGGGTCACGGTAGACTAATTGGATGGTCCAATTAATAGTGTTACGAAAGTAATACGATTTAATTAAAAGAGAATAATTAAATAATATGATTATTTAATTAATTAAATATTTAATAAAATAATAGAAATTAATAATTATGAATTATTAATTCTATTTATTAAATATAAGGTCATGTGATTAAAAGATAATTAGGACAAAAGAATTAAAATAATTAGATTATTTTAAAAGTCCTACTAGTCAATTATTAAAATCTTTAGGGAGACTAAAATAAAAAGGGATTAGGAATTCTATTTTGACTTGGTCAAAATTAAAACTCTAAAGACCTAATATATAAGAGATATGATACTAGAAAAATTGACAACACAAGAAGTGAAAAATACCTAGAGGGTTCGGCCACCACAAAAGAGAGAAGAAAAAAAAAAGTTTTTTTTTCTGACCTCTTTTCTTTGCAGGTGCGGCCGACCATAGGGAGAAGAAGTTCTCCATGCGTTTTTCACATGACCTCCATCTCTTGCTGTGACGTGCCCACACACACGTTATCAGACTATGGGTCATAGCTCGGAAGATCTAGTAGTAGATCGAGGAATCAGAAAAAGGAAAATCAAAAAAAGGTTTGTAGCTAAACAAATTCTTTTTCTGCATATATACAGGAACTCGTTCCTGGTTGAAAAACTGTTTTTCAAAAGAAAATTTTTAAAACCTAATTCTGCACGTTATATGATAATCAAATCTTTTCTAAAATTTCCTTCAATATTATAATGCAAGTGTAGGCACACCTAATCTAGATGACATTCATATGTATGATAATGCTTTAAAAACAACATAATTCATCACATGAAATATAATTAAAGTATACATGAATGGCAGAGTAACATGGACTATCTAACTTAAACAACTCTAATTACATTTGTTATCCAAGGCATTCCTTGGTCTTCAAGTGTCCTTCTTCAAGTTGAACTCTTCTTGTATTTGGTCTCTAATTAAGTCAAACTTGATTCCCTTTCGTAGTCAACTTTTGTTCCAAGGTCCACGTGTTACTTTAACACGTACCCAAGGTCCAAACTAAGCCCTAAACAACCCTAACACACACGAAATCGCGGTTGACACAAGTGCGTGCGCGCAGCCCTTGCACGAGCTGCACTTTCGCGCGCGTTTGTAGGTTGTTCGCCTACAGTTTTTTGCTCCAACTTTCTGCACTTTTTTCAGAAAAATATTTGAAAATCGTCCGCAAAAAAACCATGGAAACAGCTCCAAGAAAACGCAGCAGCAGCTAGCGCACAACCTCGCGGGCACCTGCGCGCGTGAGAGCGGCCGCTACTGCTCCTTTTTTTTTTCTTCGTATCTTCCTCATTCAGATTTTCTCGAATCGCATGATTAAAAATAAAAAATAAAACAAAAACAGAATACAAAAAAAAAAAAAAAATGCCATAAACAATTGGCTTCAACCAAAAACAAAAACAAAGTGTGAAAACCCATTGTCACCATACAATTAACGATCATCCATGTTTTATTAAATACAATCAAATCATATAATAAAGAAATCACACAGATCTAGATTTGTGCCTACATATATAATATATCATGAATCAAGAAACATAAAGAAAATCAAGAAACAAAAAAAGTTGTATTTTTCTTTTGCGTATACACAAAAACTCCAAAACCTAGGGCTCTGATACCAATTGAAGGGAAGAAAAAATTGATTTATCTTATAAACGTTGAGGAATCAGTTTCAAAAATTTCTTATTCTTTTGAAAACGATTTTCAATCAAAAACGAATTCCTGTGTATACGTAAAAAAGAGTTTATTAACTACAATACATTTTTCGTCGCTTTCGATTTCTTGACTCCTGGATTCACCACCAGATCTTCCGAGCTATGACCCGCGGTCTACTAACGCGTGTGTGGGCATATCACAGATAGAGATGGAGGAAACAGAAAAAGACAAAGAAGACTTCTTCTTCCCTGGCCGGTCGCACCCTGCAAAAGGAAGAGTCATAAAAAACTTTTTTTTTCTTTTGCTCTCTCTCTCTCTCTCTCTCTTTCTGTGTTGGCTGAATTTGGCTATTGCCTCTCTTTTTCCTTTGGTCAAATTTTCCTAGCAATATAACACTTATATACTAGGCTCTAGGGTTTTGGTTTGACCAAGTCAAAATAGATTTCTAAATCCGTTTTGTTTTGGTCTCTCTAAAGATTTGAACCTGCGACCTGTGAGACAATTAAAATAAGAGCTAATTGCACTCACACCCTCTGAGGTTTGGCCAACTACAGGTAACATCAACTTTATCGTTTATTAACAATGACACCCCCCACCGTTAGTTGACTTTAGTCAAAGTTAACAGTATAAGGGGTATTTTCGTCTTTTTTAATTTTTAATTTTATTTTATTAAATAATAAATCAAAAAATTAAAATAAAATTATTTAAAAATTAAAACAATAATAAAATTAATAAAAAATAAAAAATTAATTAATTAAAATCCATTTTCCAGATCGAATCTCAACCGTCCATCAAGATTAATGAAGGGTTGAGATTCAATCTGAAAATGGATCTAAAAAAAAAAAAAAAAAATATTTTTTTTGGGATCTTCGAAGAACCCAGAAAACTGGGTTCTTCGAAGAACCCTCTGGGTTCGAACGATGGGTTCTTCGATCGAACCCAGAGGGTTCTTTGAAGTTCTCATCTGGGTTCAATTGAACCCAGAGGGTTCGATCGAAGAACCCATCTGGGTTCGATCGAAGAACCCTCTCTAGGTTCTTCAATCTGAACCCAGAGGGTTCTTCGATCGAAGAACCCTCTCTGGGTTCGATCGAAGAACCCAGATGAGTTCTTCGATTGAACCCTTCTGGGTTCTTCGAAGATCCCAAATTTTTTTTTTTTTTTGGGTGGAGTTCCAATCTCCAGATTGGATCTCCACCGTCCATCAAATCGATCTCCACCGTCCATCAGATTTGATGGACGGTGGAGATCCAGACTTTAATTTTTTATTTTTTAAAAAAAAATTAAAAAATTTATAATAATTTTTTTTATTTAATAAAAAGAAAATATTGTTTGAGGGGTAGTTTGGTCATTTTAAGGGTAACAGTTGGTCAACCGTTAAATCTAATGGAAGTCAACTAACGGTAGGGGGTGTCATTGTTAATAAACGATAAAGTTGATTCTATCTGTAGTTGGCAAAACCTCAGGGGGTGTGGGTGCAATTAGCTCTTAAAATAATCAAATTATTTTAATGCTTTTGTCCTTGTCACGATTTGATTATGTAACCTCTTATTTAATAAATATAATAATTAATAATTCACAATTATTAATTTTCTTTTAAATATTAAAGAGCTAATTAAATAATCACACTATTTAATTAATACTCTCTAATTAAATTATGTTACTTTCATAATACTATTAATTAGACAATCTAATTAATTTACCGTGACCTCGTTACCAACAAGTATAAGGGCTAGCAAGAGGACTTAATGGATCCACAGTTTTGAGCTCCAATAATACTTAGTAATATTAATTAAACTCTTTAATTAATATTTCATGATTATTAACCTCGAAGTTATTCCACTAAAACCTGAGGTTGCACTCTCAGAACTGTAGACGTGTTTATACAATCTGAAGTCTCAGTATCCATTGATATATCTATTTGCATATAGTGTAATCCTCCACAAGTAGTTCATAACTAGAGCTGGGTCATAATGTCCGTTATACCCCTATAGTTATATATATATATTCCTTTAAGCACCGTTGATTCTATAATGAACAATTAAATCCTGTCTTCCTCACGGAAGAAGGAGAGATCTCATAATTGTCCAAGCCTTGAATCAACCCTTAAGGGAACTACTCATCTACTTCAATTAAAAAGGAGTAGATTCCACTATTGTGTTCAAACCTTTCCAGCCATAAGCCAAACCACAACTCTAAGATGCGGAGGTATTGACTGTGAATACTACAACAACCTCACTCATGGTAAATAAAAAGCCACGATCCAACCTGAAGGAGTCGATAAGACACTCAGGATTAAGATCACCTATAAATAACCATTGTTTGTCGATATGAATCTCATCTACTAACGGATCTTGGTGAGAGATTCATATAAATCGTGGCCCAGTCCTATATGATCTCATCATATAAGGTGCCTCAATTCTCATGTCAACTACACGACCGGTCTAGGATAATACCACCGTACATTACAGAATGGACCGCAACAGTTGATCAACCATAAACAAAGTACCTAGCTTTGTTCGCTCTCTACGGACTCTTCAGATTGTATGTTTCAAAATGAATCCTATTGTATATGACTTTCATATACTCATTTTGAAATTACATCTTGCAATCTTGGATGTTATTGCACAATATAAATGTGAAACACTTTTAATTTAAATGATAAACTCTTAATTCTTATTATGTTTAAAACCGTTCATAAATCCCAATAGCCACCTAGGTTAAGTTCCCCCACTTTAGCTTTCTTGGGAGGAATATAAAGAGGAGAAGCGCTGGCACCCCTCTTGACCGATCGGCACTTCATCACTTTTAGCCTCCCCACTGATGTGGCTGCTGCCGTGGTGGCAGCGTTTGTTGCTGTTGTTGTTGTTGCTATTGCTGACGGTGAGGTCGTATGACAAATGGCTCTTGGATTTGCTCGATAAACGTTGTCCTCTTAACCTCCGAGCTTGGAGAGTACGAATCAGCGACTTCTCGAACATCGTGCGCTGAGTCGAGCTGTGACATCTCCCTATGTTCAGGAGCAAGCTTAAAGCCAACCAAGAGCTCCTACGTGATCCGCTTATACTCAGCGAGTTCTTTCGGCTCCCTCGGGGTCAAAGCCCTAAGAGCATCAAGCACTTCCCTCTCCTCCTCATAAATTACATGATCTTGACCTGTACCATCTGCAGACAAAGAAAGAAAAAATAAGTAAAAAGCAGTAACTACACAGGCCAACTCTACCAACACCTACGTGCTAGACTTACTAGGCGTCAAAACAAAACTCTTGTTTTTAATGGGCTCAATCTCTGGCATCCTAATAAAGAAATAAGACATCTTGTAACTCCCTAAATTCAGATTAGGGTCCACTTACAACAACTCCTTATACTCCCATGCTCGCACACCAAGATAGTATATCCCATCATGTGGAGTTCCTGCAGGCGAGCCCTTTGCAAGGGGACACCTTTTCAGAGAGTAGTAGAATCTAATGACACTGTCACTTGGAGGAGAGACCCTATACCTCCTAAATGAAAGGTAAAGGGTGATCAGCTGGGCATAGGAGCTGGGAGTGAGCTACATTGGAGCAAGCTTCGGAAGGTTCAGGACGTCTATAAGAAACCCTAGGAAATGGAATCTCAACGCATCAATCAAATGATGATGGCTAATCACTACATAGCCAGGAGGAGGATCGGCGGGCTTATCTATTACAGTAGGAGCAAGCACTTGATGTCCCCTAAGGAGACGGAAGGTCTTCACAAAATATCTCAAGTCCCCCTTAAAAATCCTAGAGGGGGTTGACGGAAAAATATCTACTTTTCACCGTAGACCCTATTAGCGGCCCGTGGAAGGTTGGTTGCTATCTCCACACTATTCACTATCTCTACGTCCTTTCGCTGGTCATCAGTGACCTGGGCCACCATAAGCATCCTTAAGACATCTCCATGAAATGGCTTGACTTTCTAATGACCATAGACAGAAGCCTCCACACCACTATGCTCACGACGCTTCTGATTGCTCGAGCTAGACATCTACAAGAGAGAGGAATCTAAAGTTATTCAGTTAGCAAAAATGAAGTCTAGGCACCTACAACGACCTAAAACTCAAGCCAGAAGTGCCGGAGGGTTACAATTATTTGACTACTAAAAAAAAAAACCTACTACAAGTTCCAGGTCCCGAAGAAGATTCAAGCACACTGGAGAACCCAAGCGAAGGACTCAAGAAACCAGAGAAGCAGAGAATAACAGATGCAAGAACAAAGAAAAAGGAAACTCACCACAAGAGAGCGAGGCTTTATATTCACAGGAAGCAAGTTACTGGTGAATCCCCTTCGTACTGAGAGCGAAACTCCAGAATGTTTTTGGTGACTAGGAACGGCAAGCAAAATCCAGAAACTAGTTCCCAAAAAGTTTGCCTTCGAGAAAGAAAAGGGAGAGAATTCGCAGCAGGGTTTTAAAAACTTGATGAAAGTGTGAGAAAAAAGATAGAAAGTGCCTTATATATATGATCGAAAACCCCAACCGTTAGATTAGAGCAATGATGGCCTGAGAAGAATCTACGGTAGGGATTCAATATGGGGATCTGGCGGGTTACCCAAAGGGCCACCGATTTAACACACACATTTAATGCAACTGACGATGTGGCATTTGACGTGACAGTTTACTCACCAGAATAGTAATTGCCTTCGTGACCTAGCACCAGCAACCTAGGTAGACGTTTCATGGCCTTCTCGAAGCAACCTGGGAGCACTCCTTGTAATTCCCAGCTAGCTAAAACTGCGAGAAAACTGATTTAGCTTCCACCTCGAAACCATTGAGCTAGAAGCTGGAGGGGGGGATAATGTTATTTGCCAAATTTCATTAGGCCAAATAAGCTCAAAAATATCAAGGAAGCCCAACGGACCCTGACAAAGACACTAGGCCAGGCATGCCCAAGAAGATCAACAAGGCCTAATGCGGTAAGCAAACCCGTTCCAATAGATGTAAAGATAAAAGCTCTATACGAGCTGCCATATCTGAAGTATTTGAAGGAGTCAAATAGGCTCATTAGGCAAAATAGGCTCAGAAATATCAATAAGGAATGTTATTTGCCAAATTTCATTAGGCCAAATAGGCTCAGAAATATCAAGGAAGCTCAACAGATCTTGACAAAGACACAAGGCCAAGCAGGCCCAAGAAGATCAACAAGGTCTAATGCAGTGAGCAAACCCGTTCCAACAGATGTAAAGATAAAAGCTTTATACGAGCTGCCACATCTGAAGCACCTGAAGGAGTCAATACGCCATCTCTCATTAACGGCATAGCTCCAGCTCGCATGACACCCACCTCGAAGCTCCAGTTATGGAAAGAATCCCAAGAATAAAGGGATTCGACCCGATCAACTTGTAGAATCCCAATAAAACTCAATCTCCTTAATTTCAGCAATCACGATTCAATTAGAAGATGATTCTTAGGGATATAGTCTAATCCCTAATTTCTTGTAATTACATTCTATGCAAAACAGGTTGACTCCACCTCTTCACACTATAAAAGGGGTGGGTCGTCACTGATACAAAAGTTACCAATTTTTCTAGAAAAACAGACATAGCAAGCTTCACATATCCACTCAGCGAGCTTAGCTTAAATACTAAATAACAGTAGAGCATCGATACTGGGTGTTGAACTGGGTGTTGATGTTGACACCTTCTGCGTAGACGGAGAGGGTGATTTCCTCGATACTGTTTTTATGTTCGCCGCTGAAACCAACTAACACTGTAGAGCATCGTACGATGGTCGACTCAACGATTTTCATCTCTCGTAGAGCTTTGAGAAATGAAACACTCGTCGAGCTCCCATTGTCGATGAGGATTCGTTTTATCAGACAATTGGCTACATGGAGTGATATCATGAGTGCATCGTGGTGCAGATTGAGCAGTTCAGTGTGCTCATTGTTGTTGAAGCTGATGGTGTGGTCAAATACAGGGTCGACTATTTTCTTGAGGTGAACCTCGGGGTTACTTGCTTGTCGAGTGTGCCGTTTTGCTGCTGAGTATGACATTCTGCTGATTTCTGACCCGCTAGTGATAACATTCACGACTTTCTCGTGTCGTGGGTGATTAGGAGGAGGTGTACTGTGCTCGAGTTGGCGTTCGTCTCTACGAGCCAAGGTACTTTTGCCTTTGTCAGTGAGATGTTCCTTCAGGTGCCCCTTTTTTAGGAGCTCAACCACCTCGAATTTGTGCGCGATGTACTCCTCTGTTCTGTGGCTGTGGTTTTTGAGGAAGTCATACCACTTGGTGGAATCTCTCTTGTCTACGGGGCTTGACATCCTTCCGGGCCATTTCACCAATTTACCCAGGTTTTTCATGGCCACGACAGCTTCGGTCGGAGTGATGCTGAGGTTGTACTCGGGTACCCTGGCCCTAGTTCTTTTCGGCTAGCGAGGTGGTCTGTCGCGCGGGGCACGGTTGTCACGCGATCTGTCATTTCCTTGACTGGTTGGGTTGGGCTTAGGCATACGTTCCGCTAATTTTCGCTCGATGCGACGACTGCGTTGTTCATTGTTTCTGCTAATAGTTGATGGTAAGTAGTTGACTTCATCTTCTTCCCACTTGGCTTGGGCCCAAGCCTTGGCGAGGACGTCTGCCATAGTTTTACAGGGGTATCTTGTCAGTGCTTTATAGAGGTCGGAGTTATGGAGTAGTCCTTTTTTGAAGGCAGAGATTATCGTGGCCTGGTTACAGTGAGGGATCACCTTTTCTTTGTTGAATCAACCCACGTAGTCGCGCAAAAGCTCGCCACGACGTTGACTGATTGTGTAAAGGTCGTCGGACCATTTTTTAAGCTTTTGGCTACTGGTGAACTGCTCGACAAATGTCTCGTTCAACTGTGCGAACGACACTATCGAATTGTTGGACTAATTCATATACCACTGCAGTGCTGGGCCTACCAGTTTGGATTTGAACCCTTTGCACATGCATACTTCCCATTGATCTCTAGGGATTGCTGCCATGAACATGCGCTGGCGGTATTGGGAGATGTGGTTGTCCGAATCTGTCGTGTCGTTGTAATGTTTATGTTAGGAAAGCTGAACTTCCTTGGCATTTCGACGAGAGCGATGGCATCGACGAAGGGTGAGTCGTCGAAGCTGTTGATAGAGCTCTTCTTGATGGGAGCTGACATTCTAGGAATGCGTTGGATCAAAACTTCCATTTCTGCGAACCTGCGTGCAAATTCGGGGTCAGATAAAGTAGAGGTCGAGCCTGCCATGCCAGTCGTATACACGGCTGGTGCTGTGTGGACACTGATTGCAGGTATTGTCGAAGGGATGGTAACTTCCGTGTTGTTTGGGGGAGTTTGTTGGTTCATTTCCCCCTGGGCAGCAATCATCACAGTTGTTGTGTCGGGCGCGACTGGTTCTGCTACCTGGTCACCTTCGGGAGCAGAATTATCGATTGCACTCGAATTTAGTTCGAAGATTGAATGGCGTGTGTTGAAAGTTAGTGTCTTGGGAGTCGCATGTCTTAGAGCAGATGCAGGGTTGTTGACTTCGTTGCGCACGTGGCCAAAACCCGGTGGTGGAATGGTCAGTGTTGCTAAGGTGTCGACCTTGCTTTGCAGATTTTTATTTTTAGCGCGAACAACCTTGTTCTCCTTTTCTAACACTCGGAGTCGCTCCGAATTTTTGTTCATCTGTTCCTTCAGGATCACAAGTTGGGCTTCCAACGTAGTGGGGTTTGATTCTTCCGCCATGATCTGAATGTCTATGATCGTTAATTTGCTGATCAAATAGAGTCATGCCCTACGGTGTGCGCCAAATTGTAGATGTTGGAACCTATGCTTGATGACCTGGCGGTCTACGGTGGTTGATTGAGGAGACGACGATATGCAAAATAACAAAAGAGTATCGTGCACTTGGGACAACGGGGTGGTGCTAGCCAAATAACCTCCGAAGCCCAAGTTAGATTATGAATCTACAAAGGAAAAGGTAAACGAAACAATTGATAACTGAATAGTGTGTATGTCATGCAATATGCGGTGAATGTCGAGTGTAATAGTAATATTAGAGGAGGCTATGTTGTGCGTAGCTGGTTGCGTCGTGCGTGAGTCTGATCGCTTGGTGCTAGAGTGACGACTGTTGGCTCCATTTCTTGATCAAAAATAGACCTTCACTAGTACCTTTCTTCACCTATTTGTGTTCCATTCTCGGGTAATTATCGGTTGTTTTTAACGTTTTTATTCAAGTGTGCAGGTAATAAGAGTTTATGTATAATTGAAGAGTCCTAGTGAATTAAATTGAAGATATGAACGCCGCCTGTAAACAGTACCATATACCTGAATAGTGCATAATAAACAGTACCGTACATAGTAACAGTAAAATGGCGGCGTGAACAGTACCTGGTGGGTCCGCTCGTGAATAGTGATGTAAACAGTACAGTATGCGTAAGCAGTAATGTCAACAGTACCGTGCGTAAGCAGTGACGTATGCATGAACAGTCACGGCGGGCTCCCCTAGTGGGTTCCACACGTGAATAGTGACTTATACGGTGATGTCAATAGTGCAGTATACTCGTGAACAGTGCCGTATATGCGTGAACAGTCATGAATAGTACCAGACATCTCTTATAAATAGCTCCTCATTTGTGATATTCAAGGAAGAAAATAAAACAGAGAGAGTTCAGAGGATTTTCATAAAACAAACCACCAAGAGGAGAAAAAGAGAGAGAAGAATAGGCAAAGGGGAAGAAGAAGATCACCTTGGAAACAAGAGGATTCGGATTCAATCCTTGAGCTATATTCTCACCATCAAGCTTGGATTTGGAAAAAGTGGAAGCTAGACGAATTCGCAACAGGAGGAGGATGAGAGTTCATCGCACCTAGAGTTTTTCTATCCCTTTCCTTCTTTATTTTCGTGGTTGTAACTCTCTTTATTAATTAGAAAACATGTTTGGTTATAAATCTTTGATTATGACTTAAACTTGTAAGTTAGGGTTTTGTTGGATCTTATTCTATGAAACTTGGATGAATTGATTGTCTAATTTATTGTGGTTGATTATTATGTTGTTGAGTGGTATTATTGATCTTAATGCTTCTGAATATAATGGCCTGCATTTAGTTGATCTTATGGTTGTATGTTATGAACTGAGAGGTGATGCCCACAACATGCTCGATGTAATGTCCACCATAGGTAGAATTAGATAGAGATATGCTAATTTGCTTGTGTGATCATCTAGAGTGTTTATTGTGACTAATGCATTTTCATACACTTGGATATACCATCGAGAGATAGGATATTAGTGTTTGTGGTAATAGGTCTGATTTACCTCGAGAGGGGACTTTGGATAATTTAGATAAACACGGTCATCAACATGAATAATTAAACCACAATGATGTGCTTTCATGAAACTCAATTGGATGGATTAGGTGAATTCAAATACCCTAACTAATATATCATATTGGTTGTTTGCTTTATTTTTATGTTTTTATATTTTTATATTTTTATTTGCCTCTTCCAAAACCTTCCGATTATCCAAATAGAGGTAGGCTTGATTACTTTTAGTATTCAACACCTAAATATCCCTGTGGAGACGATAATTTACTCATCATTGTATTACTTGTGTCGACCCCGTATACTTGCGGGTACAAAAAAGGCATAACAACGACTTTAGAGTAAAATTGCTTGACCCCTGAAAATGAAGCCATAAGGCTATATTTATAGGGTTTAAGGTATTCGTTGTACCCATATCTTTGACGGTGTCATGCTCCGATATATTCGGGATTTCATTTATCTTGGAGTTTATTTGACTGGGCAAATTAGAATAAGTCAACTGACTTAGTCAAGGGTTGACTGAGAGTTGCCTGATGGCTGCTGGGTCGAGTCGACCGCACGGTTTTGCCTTTGGGTTTTGTCGACCGATGGGTCGTGCGTTAACCCTGTAAAGCTTTATAGTCAAGCCTGTCGAGTGCAGGATTTGTCGAGCGCTAGACTTGGTTTTTTGGGCCCTTTTTAGAGGTTTTGGGCTGTCTTTTGATCTAAACCTTCTGGGCTATTTTTGACCACTATAGAAACTAACTCTTTTTTCCTAATATCTTTTTTAGAAACCAAATGGTATACTATTTCCTATTCCTAGTAGAGTTAGGTTTTTCTATGAAGCCTATAAATAGTGAACTCAAACTCATTATTCATAAGCTCTCAATTTTTTATTTTCCTCTCACATTATTTTTTTGCTTTGATGCTCTGTTGTTATTCTTTTATGTGAGAGAAGAGAGAATTTCTAAGTTAGATTTTACTTTGATATTGTGCTTTATTGTCTATTCATAACATGTTTTGATCATGCATATTATTTGATTGTTCATTCATTATTAAGCATTTAGATCTAATCTCATTAACTTAAGGGTTATTGTTTCTTTGACCTGAGGAAAGGAACACTAAGTCTTGTAGTGCGATGAGTCTGTGAGTAGCATCGATAAGGTTTGCTATTAAAAGGCCTCTGGGTAGGTCGGATTGGGTTATAGCAAGAGTCGTGGATTGAGTGGTCAATCAACGTGAGTTCTAAACGATATACCAACTAGTTGAAATCTGTGTGAGATGTATTAAGTGGCCTATGAGTTGGTCCCGTGGTTTTTTACCTGATGAGGTTTTCCACGTAAAAATCACCGTGTTGACTTTAAAGTAGGTTTATTTTTAATTCCGCAATATTTGTTATTAAACCTATTCACCTCCTCTCTAGGTTTGCCATGGCTATAAATCCACGTTTTTCATAAACGTTTCCTTACTGTTTGACATTAAGAGATAGGAAGCTTTAGAATGATCCCTTAATTTGCAAAAGGAGGGGGATGACTGATCACAACCATTTTATACGTGTTTTAAGTCTCTATTTCCAATTATTTATGTGATGTTTTCGAGTGAAATTGGTTGTTAATATGTTTTGTAAGCATTATGTAGGTTATCATTTCTCAATAAGGTATTAAGCTTCATAGAAGAGTTCCGGAGCTAAAAAATAAAAATTGGAGAATTGAAAAATTTGTTGTGTAGAGCTGTCATGTTTTGAAGGCTGTCAAAATTCCACAGGATGAACTAGGTTGGGAACCATATATTTTCGCAAAGTTGTAAATGTCTTATTTTGGATAATGTTACGGTTCGTGATTCCGAGTTTTTTAGAAGAAGTTATGCTTGTTTTCATAACAGTGCGTAGTCAGCCAGTGTGTGGCGCGATTAAGACCTCCTGACAACGAAGGAGGAGAAAACCGTAATTTAGTAAAGCAATATATAGGGACTCTATTTAGCATCAAGGAGGAGAAAAAGAGAGGCTCTCAAGCAACTAAGGGGACCATTCCTCCTATAAAGATCGATAGACTAAGGTGTTTTGTAAAAGTAAAAAAGTGTTTGTAGAAATGCTTGTATGAAGTTTTAGCTTTCTTGAGAAGCTCTTCTCATTCTTAATGGAGGTTACAGAACATAACACATTTTCATTGATCAAACATAATCATTCCTTATATACTACTCATGATTCAATAACTAATTTTCCTAAAATCTCGAAATGCCAATCATTTGGCCAGCTCAGCTGAGCTTGGATTTGAATTTAGTTACAAGCCTTCATCTTGCATGCTCACAGCAGCTGCACTCTTCTACAACTGCACTCCTTTGATTGATCATGATATCTGATCAAGAGGCTGATGCAAGAGAAGCAAGAAGAGTCGGATGCTTGCTTCTAGAACTTTAGACTAAAATCTGTTTTCCAATTGTTGTACCAGCTAAGGTGCTTTGGACTTAATGCAGCTCTTATTTAAATCACTTACATTTCTCTGCAAACTTAACTGGGGAGAGGTCATCAAGGTTAGTTTGTCACATAGAAAAGTGAACTGAGCAGTTGCAAGAGCTTTAGTGAGAATGTCAGCCTCAGTAGCGACACATTGAACTTGAAGCTGGCCATTAGCTATTTTCTCCCATATAAAGTATACAACCACCTTTATATGATTATTTCTAGCATGAAACACTAGGTTGTTAGCTAAATAACTTCCTCTAATATTATCACGCCATAGAGTAGGAACACTAACCATAGAGAAACTGAGTTCAACAAACAATGATCTCGGCTACAGAACTTCAGACAAAGGACAATGCACTATACTCAGCTTCAGTACTTGAATTATCAACAACTGTTTGCTTTTGTGAATGACCAGATTTGGACCAAGAAAAACACAACATTCACTTGTTGATCTTCTGTCATCAACACGTGAGGCCCAATCTGCATATATGAAGGCTTCAACAAATAATGAAACTGCAGGCTGAAAGAATAGACCTAGACCAGAGGAGCTTTTCAGATATCGAAGAACATGCTTGCATGCCTGCTAATGAACCTCAGTTGAAGCTACCAAAAACTGACTTAATTTGTTCATGGCAAAGGAGATTTCAGGCATTGTATAGGTAAATTTGTGAAAAGCCTCAATAGTGGACCTATACAATGTAGGATCTGTAAAAGAGGAACTAGCCTGTATAGAGAGTTTGACATTAGAGCATAAAGGTGTGGCACTTGGTTTAGAATGCAACATATTGGTTTCAGCCAACTTATTATGCACATATTTGGTCTGCGTGAGATATATACCAGTAGAGGTTTTGTATGCTTCAAAACTGAGAAAGTAACTCACATGTCCTAGAGTTTTTAAAGAAAACTTAATATTGACCATTGATGGATGAGAGAAAGAGTCACTGACAGTAACTAATATATCATACACATAGATTAGAATGAATAAAACTGTAGCACTAGTTCTCTTGATAAATAGGGAGACATCAGAAGCTGAATTCACAAATCCCCAAACCAAAAGAGCACCTCTAATTAAGCTTATGAAACCAGGCTCTTGGAGCCTGTTTCATACCATGCAAAGCTTCGATTAGTTTACACACATAATAAGGAGTAGCAGCAGCAACAAACCCAGCAAGTTGCTCCATGTAAACTATTTCTTGTAGACCCCCATTTAGGAATGCATTATTGACATTCACTTGTTGTATTTCCCACCCATAAGTCATTGCCAAGGTGAAAATCACACGAATTGTGCAAGGCTTGATCACATGACTAAAAGTATCTGTGAAGTCTATCCCAGTAGTTTGATGAAAGCCTTTGGCAACAAGCCTAGCTTTATACTTGGAGATTCTACCATTAGACTTATACTTCACTCTAAAATCCCATTTATAGCCAACAATGTTACAACCAGTTGGAGGAGGTATCAACACCCAAGTTTTATTAAACATCAAGGCATTATATTCCTCTAACATTGCTTGTTTCCAGTGTGGAATACTTAGAGTTCCTTTCATAGATGTAGGCTCAACAGTTAGAGGAATAACATATGGAGACTGAATAGAGCATAATAGAATCTCTGTTTGGCTGTTGCAGACTTGGACCAAGTCTGCATAGGATGAGTTGATTAAACTGATTTGGGTGCATTCAAATCAATGACAATGTTATAAGGACCATGATTTATAGAATCACAAGCTAAAAGAATAGCAGACTGAAGTGGAAGTGACACATGAGCAGCAGGTTGACATTCTGCAACAGGTTTTGTGGACAGTGAAAGTTATATGTAAGTGATAGACAAAGATGAATTAGTGACATCAGATAGAGGGGTAGTGTTTGGATGGACATGAAACATACTCAGATATGAGAATTCAACTTCATGAAATAGTACATTTCTAGAGATTAACAGGCTGACCTCATGCGTTAATGTGTTTAAGCGAGCTATGGCTGGCGGGGCTATGGATGGACTTAAATGGGCAGCGGGTCCCATCCAAGCATAGGATTCACAGTTTTTGAACTTGAGCTTTATTTTCTTTGATTTTTCTGTTTTCATTATATTTATTTGTTTTCTTTCTAAACTTGAAGTTATTTTTGTTTTTATTTTGTGTATTTTCCTTGGATATTATTTATGTTTAGTTTTATATGCGCTTAACTATTTCACATTCTCATAAATTGTAGTGTAATCGTAACATTGAGGACAACGTTAGGTTTAGGTTTGGGGGTGTGCGATTATTTGAAATTCGATTTTTGTGTGTTAAGATATATTGAAATACTACTGATAGGTGCTAATTGAACTATTTGTATGAAAATATCAATAATTTGTGATTAGCGTGTTATCCTCAAGATCTTTGCATCAGTCGACACTCACGTAGTCATCCTGTAATATTGTAGTGGATAAGGCATCATGTTTGAATTACCATAATGAATAATGGAGACTATCTTAGTAAGATTTTGAGCCTTTTAGTGTTTTAAATTAAGAGGGTTTTTGTTTCTACTGTTATACACTCTTCGTTCTTATTTGTTGAATAGATTGATCTTTATAGGTTTTACGTTGCATACTAATGAACTGTAATTTTTGAATATATTGCATGTTTGCTTTGCTTTTAAGTTGGATGAACGGTGAGAAATGATGTAGGCTGTGTATGTTTAACCCGTAAAATAACCTAAAATCCTACACTTTTATATGTGATCCATTAATCCTTTGGAAGCCAATCACATTGAGCTATTTTCTGTCGACACCCATTTTTCCCATGTCCCAGCCAATATAAATTAAGCTTTTTCTTTGAAGCTTGGGATCACATTGAGATGAGGAAAGAAAAAATCAAAGATATATCAGGCAAATTTGTGAAAAATAGTGAATGCAAAGTCAAAGTTTTCATTATTAAAAAAAATGATGAAAAAATGACTTGAGAAGAGAAAAGGAATGGAAATACTGTAAACTTGGGTGGTTGAGAATAGAGCACCAAGAATTGTCCTGATTTTAAAATCAGTAAACAATTTCTTAATATGATCCTAGGTTTTAGTTTAAATCCTTTTTCCATTAATTTGTTTAGCCTTTACCCGTGGGCGGCCACATTACAATCTGTAGAAAAGACCTAACTGATCTTGTGGGAATCCAACTTAGAATTGTATGCAAGAAATGTGTGTATTTTGTTCTTAGTGTCTAAATGTGTTCATGAGATCTAATTTGTATAAGAGTAAATAACGCCTACCTCCCCTGAGGTTTGCTCAATTACATACGGAGTCAACTTTTAAGTTTATTGACAAAGACCTCCTCTACCGTTTGTCAATTTTTGAATTTTTTGACAAAGACCTCCCATGACCAACTGTTATATTTGACCAAATTTTACTAAGGGCATGGGAGGTGTTTGTCAATAAACGATAAAGTTGACTCCGCTTGTAATTGACAAAACCTCAGGGGAGGTCGATGCAATTACTCTTTGCATAAATCTGAGCGTTGATCTATTTTGTATTCATATGTGGTGTAAATTTTGAACTTTCTTGTGCATAAACTCTAATCCGTATAAATTTGATGAGAGTGCATGCCTAGGATCTGAGTGGATTTAAGAGCAATAATATCTAGTAAGCTTTAGAGTTGCGAATTTTATATATGGTATTTGAGCATGGTTGTATTTGAATTATGATATTGCACGTATTGGCTCATGGGTAGCTTGTGATGTATTGATTCAAGGTGTATATCTTTAATTTTTATTTATTGCTTTAGCATGCACTAGTTTATGGCATATATTGTGTGAGTATTTAAGAATTTTAATGCACATGGATACATTTGTGGGTATCATAGTTGATAAAACCTCTCGAGGCTATAGCTCGTCCACTGGGGACACTTAGGATTTTAAAGGCTTGTGACATATGTTAAGTGTCATCATGTTTCCCTACGAAAGTTACTTAGATTAATTTCTTATGTTTTAAATTTTATTTGTTTCAGTTTTGCTCGAAGACTAGCAAAAGATAGGTTTGGGGGTTTTTGATCTCATTAATTCTATATATGGTTTTACCCTAAGTTCTTAGGCTTTATACGATGTTCTCCGTGAAACTAGTCTTTAATGTGTCTATTGAGGAGGTAAATATCTCTATAAATGGTGAGTGAAGCTTTTCGAGGCAAAAGCTAGAAGAACATGATAATGCAAGGATTAACAACCAATATGTCCCGCGAGCAAATGTCGCGAGCTCAACGTGCAAGTAGGAAGAATCAAGAAAATTCCAATATCTATCACGAGTTCATTATCATGAGTTCATTATCACGAGCTCAACTTGCGGGCAAGGTCACGAAAGAATAAGAGGCCAGAATTCCAGAAGTCGCGATCCTAGGTCTCAACGCCACCTTGCGACGGCCGCCTCTCGTTCCTAATGAAACGAGGATTGCTGGTTTTGGGGATAATATAAATAAGCCATGAAAAGGTGGATTTGTAGCCATGAAAAACCTTGGGGGTGGGGGAAAGGGTTGAATAGGTTTAACAAAAATATTACGGAACTAAAACAAGTAAAACTAATAAAAAATCAACACAAGAATTTTTACGTGGAAAACTCTCAACGGATAAAAACCACGGGACCAACTAATAGGCTGCTTAACACATCTCACACGAATTTCACTAGTTAATATATTTTTTATAACTCATATTGATTGAACACTCAATCATACGACTCTTGATATAACCTAATACTACCTAGCCGCCTGCCTTTTACTAATGAACCTTGCTGATGCTGCTCACAAACTCCCCGCGCTGCAAGACTTCACGATGCTTTTGTAAGGTCGAAGAAACAAAACCCCTAAATCTATTGAGATCTTCTCTATGGTGCTTAATGATGCATGAGCAGACAAATAATATTGAAGATCAGAATATACTATGTATAGGCTAGAAAACAACAAAACTGAAACTAGCCTAGAACTCTCAAAAGAGTCTCACAAAAAATAACACAATGAAGCAAGTGAGAAAAAACAAAATATCATAGAGTTTATGAATAATGAATTTGAGTTCACTATTTATAGACTTCATAGAAAAATCTAATCGTAATAGTAATAGGAAATAGTCTACTAGTAGGTTTTCCAAAAAACAGTTCAGGAAAAGAGAGTTAGAGGGGTATATTCAATCTTGATTTTTAATGACTTTTACAGATTTTTTTAAGTGATTGACTTTTATAGACTTTACTGACTTTTATTGACTTTTATAGAGTTTACCGAATTCTAACAAATTTTTATAGACTTTTATGGATTTTCATTTTAAAAGACTTTTATTAACATTAATAGATTTTTATTGACTTTTATAGAGTTGAAAGAAATTCTATAAATGACTTTTATAGACTTTCATTTTAAAACAAGTGCATATTATATCAAAATTTGTTGGATGGTGTATTCAAACCAAGTACATAATGTAAAAAAATATGATACATTCTTTAAATAAATAATGCATACCCGTTGATGACTTGATAACCAAAATAATAAGTTTTTTAAATAATTTAATTATTCATTAATCTAATATCTTTAATCCAAAATAAAATAAATAAAAAAGTATAATCCATATTATTATCAATATCCCCATGCTGTCCCACATATTCTTAGCTATAGTAGCCCTCCATTTATTAGCATTCTCTCTGTTGCTCTTGAGTCTCGAAAAATAGTTCTAAATCGTCCTATTGATAACCTAATGGTGACGATGAAACTTTATTATTTGGTTCAACTGGGAATTCATCAAAATGGCACTCTTTGCGAAGAAAATTATGTAATCCTACACAAGTTAATACTAGCTCTGCTTGCATTTATATGAAAATGGAGGAGCTATTTTGAAAATTGTGAATTGTGATTTAAATATATTAAATATCCTCTCAATTATGTTTCTCAGTGAAGCATGACGAAGATTAAACAACTCGTTTGACAATAAAAAATTCTTAATTTTCCCAATATTTAACTCAATCGACAACGCCATATATTGAAAATATGAACTTCGTGACTTCTTTTAAGAAATAGAAACAGCTAAAAACGCCAAGCAAACCCTTTCAATTTGAAAATACCTAAAATAGATAATTATCGGCAACAAGAATTAAAACCTAAAAAAACCTTAACAATTTCAAGCTTCATGAACCATATTTCTCCAAACCCAAATGATAAACAACGAGAAAAAGAATTCGATAAAAAGAAAACAATTAGGGAAAGAACAAAGTGAAATGGGACCTCTTTGTATTTATTATTTTTGTGGAGTTGCACTAAATTTTGAACAATAATAAGATATGATCTTTTGATTTTATTCTATCATAGTGATTTTTTTTCTTTTTAATAAGCATGTATTTCGATGCCATATGGACATAAATTTTTTTGCTTTTTGTATTTTTGTTTTTCTTCTGTTACTAATTATTTGCATAAGTTCATATTATTCTAATTACGCATGTCAATGATGTATTGATTATCTAAATTACATTTATTTTCTAACTTATTTGTTATAAATTTATTATATCAATTGTTGCCCTCTCCTTACTATAATTTACAATAAAAAGCTTCAATGGGATTTTACAAAAAAAAAAAAACATAATTTGTATGTCCAGTCCAACCAAGTCGATCCTTTTAAGAAGAACTATTGCTATGTGGTCTAACCATTTGAAATTGAAACACTGTAAGGTCAATGAGTGTTATTTTCCATCTGGGCTGTTTTTTAATCCTTATATTTTCAAATCACTCAAGTTAATTTGTTCTTACACTAGCTGATAATAATAAATATATAAATTTAGGCAAATTGAAGTAAAAACAGTGGAGGAGAAGGAGATACGAATTAAAACTTTTTCCTACACATGCTTTCAATGCATCTAAATGGAATGTAAACCAATGTGCAAATGTTGATAACCGAACTTAAATTTATGTCCTACCTACGTTGTTAATTTTTTGTTTAAAACCAAAAATCAAAACCAACAAAAGAAGAGAGCAGTATGAAAAAGCTATAAGATCAAAATCAATAAATTAAGAACAACTATTTTTTTTTTAAAAAAAGGGTAATATAAAAATAAGAAAAATGATTTGCTTACCCAGAACTTGAACCGTACGTTATTGCTTTTCAAATTGAAAGTCTACAAAAGTTTGTAGGGTGAATGGTGGAGAAATTGTGAGATTAGGGTATTTATAGTTTACAACAAAAGTTTACAAAAGTCTAGGTTTTTGATAAGCCTATAAAAGTTATAAACTTTTTGAATACCCTCTAACTTTTTTATACTTTATAAAAGTCTATATTCAATACCCCGTGACTTTTATAGACTTTAAAAAAGTCCATATTGAATACCTCAAAACTTTTGTAGACTTTTAAAAAGTATATAAAAATCCATATTGAATACCTATTGACTTTTATGGATTCTTTAAAAATCCATATTGAATACATCTAAACTTTTAAAATCCACATAAGTCATTAAAAGTTGATATTAAATACACATAGTTTCGTTACAGAAATAAAATACAAAATAGAAACTTTCTAAAAGATAAAACTTGAAGCTCAAGAAAGTTTACTTCTAAAATCATAAAAATTACCCAAACCAATTTTAGGTACACATTAAAATATATTTGGAAGTCAACAGGAAATCAGACGAAGTGAAGGACAACGAGGCTTCGACCGGGCAAATCACGCATGCCAAAGGCGTACACCCACGCATAAGTAGGTGTTGAACTTAGAAGATTGAGCACTATGAGATACCAAAGCTTTAGATCTACTCTTAACATGATTATTCTTTAAAAAGAACTTGGCACTTTACCCATTATTGCGTATGCTAATATACTGGTAGTGCCTAGGTCTAATTTGTCATTTGACTCTACAATAATGATAAGTAGGGATAAATTTAGCAATCTTACCTTGCATTTGTGATTGCTTTGGTGTTGTGCTCTTTATGGATTTTCCTTGAGCTTGTGGTTGTCTCGATGAAGCACTTCTTGTAAAAGTATTTGAAGGTTTACCTTATGTAGATTATCCCTTTGAAGACTCAACCTTCACAGAAGTTGTAGTGCTCAATGATGGGGTGCATTCTCATTGATGTAGCCTAGGCCTTTTTTGTCTCCATAGTGCTTTTCCAACTTGAGTATCTTGTCCACCTGTTGCGCTCCAATCATTAATCCTTTGATTGATTGCTTTGCCTTTTTCATATCTTTTAAGTGTTGTTCTTCATGCTCTTTCATGATCTTCAAGGCTTTCTCTTTTTGATTGACACAATGTGCTTGCTTAATTCGATACCTTCGAATAGTAAGACTTTAACTCCAACAAAGTTGGTCTAAGTGCTTAACGCATGAACAATCAAATAAGTTGGTTGCTAGAAAAATAGGGCCTTTGGAGGTTGTCGCGAAGATTAACCCAAATGCTTACCGTTTAAAGTTGCCTAGTTATATTCGCAGTTTCGACGTGTTTAATGGGAAACATTTGGTGCCGGTTCAGAGTGATTTGCCTGATGCTTTTCAAGGTTTGAATTCAAGGGCGAATTCCTTTTCAACCAGGGGAGGATGATGCAGATGCAGTATAGATGGGAATGATGATGAATGCAGTTATAGATGGGAATGATGATGACGTTTTGAGTTTTCAGACGTCACAGTTTTAATTTTTGGCAATTTCAGGATTTTTGTTTTAATTATTTTATTTGGTATTTTGGTCTTTTTCTACTTGGATTAGGGTTTCATTTGAAGCCTATAAAAGGCTTGTTATGTTATTTGCTTGAGTTTTGGATATTATTGTTTATTTTGAAAATCAATAGACTGTGATTTTTTTTTCCAATTCTTGGTATTCTTGTGAATCAACAAGTCTTGAAGACATTGATTTTTGGATATTCATAGAATCAACAGATCTTAGTGTGGTTATCGATATAGTTTTTGTTTACAATACTCTTCCTTGCATAAAAAACAATGAAACAAGTGAGAGAAAATAAAATATCAGATAGCTTATGAATAATGAATTTGAGTTAACTATTTATAGACTTCATAGAAAAACCTAACCTTAATAGGGTTAGGAAATAGTTTACTAGTAGGTTTTCCAAAAAAATACTTAAGGGAATGAGAGTTAGTTTTCCAAAAGAAATAAAACAAAATAGAAACTTCCTAAAAGATAAAATTTGAAGCTCAAGAAAGTTTTAATACTTCCAAAATCATAAAAATTGCCGAAATTTTTTTTAGGAATACATTAAAACATGTTTGCAAGTCAACAAGAATGCAAAATAAGAAATTAGACAAAGCGAAGGACGACGAGGCCCGGACCTAGCGGGTCACGCATGCCAAAGGCGTGCACCCATGCCTAAGGCGTGGGGTTGCTACCAGATGTCCACGCCTTAGGCGTGCACACACACTTTTGGCATGGGTTTATTGTATCGGTTTCCTTGTTTCAACTACTTCAGCTGTTGTCACCTGCACTTGACTCGTTTTTTTGTCCATTGAAACCTAATCAAGTGAACTTGAAACCTTTCGTTTTAAAACCATTGGGAAGGTACAGATTGCTAGTTTAATCTACAATTTACAAAATATTATTTGGATGTGTAGATAAACAGTTATGCACATTCAAGCATCCAAAGGTCAGATTTTCAAAAACATAAAATATTTGAAAATAAATTCTAAAATTAGACCAAAACAAACAATCAGAACTCCACACTTATAAAATATTAAAACCAACAAATAACCATTCAAATGCAAATGCATAGACATGTTAAATGTGTGTGTGAATCCTATCTAATCTCGAGAGATAAGAGAATTTTTGACTTTTTAAATTTTACCTTTCAGTACCCTCTTGAGTAATCTCAGAAGCTCGTCGTCTTTGCATGATCTCTTTGAATATTTAACACGCTAAACTATTGCTCTAACTAAGCTACCCAAGACTTACAAATAAAAATATTTTGCTCATGAAATCAAAACCAACTAAATAATAACATTACATGCCTCTTTTCTGCACGAAATAGAGAGTTGTTTGAGCCGTATTCTAGCCCTAATTTTTCTGTTTTTGAGAGACAAATTGCTTTCTTGTCACTACCAAATCATAATATAACTTCCAAATCGTGCTTCCACTGAAGGTCAAGCATTGAAGGAGAAGACGATCACGAGGATTCCTACTTGCCCGAGTGGAGTCTAGCCAAATTCAAGAAGATTGAGAGACTTATTGACTTCGACATGAGTCTTCCTTTCTTAATTCTCCTTTTATTATTTTTACATTCATTATATGTAATTAATCCATAACTAGGGATCCAATCTAACAAATGACAATTACTCATGTGATATTTTAACAGTTTTTATTATTCATACAATTCAAGTCTCATTTGATTCATTAGTCTAATATTCTATTTATGTTAATTGTGAAGATTCAACAAGAAACACGAAAATGAACTTAACAGAACTTGGGAGAATTCAGTTATTTTTGGAATTGTATTTGATGATTAGATAATTACACATATACAACTATTAAGAGTGTGTGTGTGTGTGTATATATATATATATATATATATATATGTGTGTGTGTGTGAAGAATTCTCAGACTCTAGCAAGCTCTTCTACCTAGACCAATCAAATGTACACGTCAGCATTCACATGGATTGCATGCTGTGACTATTTTATACAAATACTAAGATGCATAGCAGTGACACACAATCCATCAGCTGTGACTTCATGCAGTGATCTTGGTTTGCTTGTTAAGGAGGCTACAAGCGTACAAGGAACAGATTTGCTGATGCACAAAGAGCTGTGATTATTGTTGCTGTTATTATCAGTTTGAGGACCTTGCCTCACATTAATAAAGGACTAATTCTTGGCATAAATTTGGTGTTAGAATTATCTGAGAACTTAAGAGATAGTGTAATGTACTCGCCATGACTAGATCTTAACTATTATCCTCTTTTGAATAAATGACGTTTAACT
Organism: Xanthoceras sorbifolium; assembly: GCA_003430845.1. Lineage (NCBI taxonomy): Eukaryota > Viridiplantae > Streptophyta > Magnoliopsida > Sapindales > Sapindaceae > Xanthoceras > Xanthoceras sorbifolium. The sequence continues at coordinate 5,906,003 of CM010609.1, read as the reverse complement.
TATGCATGACTGTGATAGGTTAAGTGTTGATTCTTAAGTTCTTATTACTTAATGAGTTTCTGAATGTTAATTGGCTTAGCCCGTGCCCCAAGCCATAGTAGCTTTAACAATTAGAAACACTTGGTTATGCTTATGCTCCAAATCACCATAATAAAGATAAGAATGAACCTTAGACTTGAATTGTAATCTTTTTGTAGAAGTTAATTATCATATTGAGTAATTGTGTTTGGATGCATCGGGTACCTAGATTCTTCCATACATGTTTTCCATCAATGAATTTCGTTGCAATGTAGTTTAGTTCTTAGTTTTAATTATTTTCAATCAACCAACTCTCTTTTACTTTCATGTGTTGAATTCCTAGTAGTAATTAAATTAAAATTAGTTGTAGTATATTAAATTAACAATCTCAGTGGATCGACTCTCGGACTTGCCGAAACTATACTATTGTATTAACTCGTACACTTGCGAGGTATAATTTGTTCGTCAACTCTGTAAAACTGTAACTTATATAATACGGATCATGTACGAAAAAATGCATGAAAACCGACACACTTCTCCCAGATTCAACTCTGAGTAACGCTCTTACTCTATACTTGTTTTCTGAATTTTATTAAGCAGCCCTGAGGGGATTTTCTTTTTTGTTTTAAATGGTTTTTGTGCTAATAAAACCTTTCAGTTTAATTTTAATATAATGGCTTGATTTTCTATATGTTTTCAGTGTAATACGTCCAATGTTTCCGATATTGCATACGAAGAAACACAAAATTCCAAATAATTGGATTTTCAAGAAGCACAAGAGACTGCAAACATAAAGCCGGCCGCAATCTAGCATAACTCCAATAACAATGATTTTTGACTTATATCTTGTTTGATGTATACACAAATCTCTATAAATATATAGCAAGGATGATGGAATGCCATATCCCACAAAGCAGTCACAGTTTAATTCCATTTCAGAGGAAGATAAATAAGAAGAGCTAGTGACATGGCTATGGCAAACAACAAAACATCCAAGCTTTTTAACTTGTTTTTTCTTCTCTCAATTTTTCTCATAATATCCGTGGCTCAGAGTAGGATACTTGTTGGTAAGTACACATTCGATTATTGTTTGAACTTAAATATTTTTGTTGGATCACAAGAGAAAGTGCGGATAATTTGTAATCTTAGATATCATGATTCATATTATCTCAACCTCTGATATTGTTGCCATTAAATTCACATGACATTTTGTAAATGAGTTAAAGTTATCACTTTAATGTGTATCATATTACTAACGGACACCTCACAAGTTGAGAATCAAACTGAGATATCTAACATTACTGTTAAAATAGGTTATGCTCGCGGATCCCTCTATACACGTGTTTGTATCTATATATATATATATATATATATATATATATATACATATATATATTTTTCTGTATTGATTCATTTAACAGGTTTACAAACATTATTCGATTTAAGTTTCATAAGAAATTGATATCACTTTATCATATATTTGCATGCATACGATGAGTAGCCGAATCGAGCCCACAATGTGAAACGGTGGTTGGAGTAGTAAGTGGGGACACATGCTCTGCAATTGCACAGAAGTCGGGATTGACAACTGAATTGTTCGGGTCCATAAACCCTAATCTCAATTGTGATGATCTCTTTGTTGGTCAGTGGCTTTGCGTTTCTGGCACAGCTTGATGTTGCATTACTCCAAGTGCTACCAAATGCGCGAATAAATAAATCAATTTTCTGGCACATGCAGCTTGATGTTGCGTTTCTGTTTAAACTTGTTGTACTTCTTTTATGTTGGGTTGTTGATGTATTATCATTGGGTATTGTTCTTGTTGTACTTATTGGAACATAACGAATGATATAAAAATAATTTCAAATTATATTTCATTTTTCAGTCTTAACTTTATATTAGTTAATCATAAAATCAATTGTTGAATCGAAATATAACCCAGGAGAGGGTTGAATTGGATTCCAAATAAAAAATAATTTCCTAGCAAAAAATATGCAAATAAAAAATATTTGTACAAATGTCAAACAATGAATACAAGCAATAAATATATTTGTATAAATTAAAGAGATAAAGGAAAGAAAATCAAACACCGGATTTATTGTAGTTCGGCAACTCTTACCTACATCCACCCTTCCAAACTTCACCAAACTTAGACTTTTCCACTAATGAAGGTCCTTAAGACCATAACTTCTTTACAAGAGTACAATTAGCGTCTCTCTACACCAAGCTCACAAATGGATCACTCTTCTCATAGTCTCTCAAGTTCTCAAGTAAAGAATCTTAAATACAAAGAATGATAGTTCATGTACAAAAAACAACTCTCTTAAAGAGGAATTGCGAAAATCTAAGTACAAACAAGTCTTTCATGTGTATGGATCAAGGGTTCTGGCTCAACAAGACTTAGAACACTTCATTTGGAGGTTAGATAATGTTTTTAGGCTCTTGGAAATCTTTTCTATGAGCCAGAGGCTTGTACTTATAAAAGACTTGAAAAACTAGTCATTTGAAATACAATAAATGTGTTTGACAACTATTTGGAACAAGGGTGGAACATGAGGGAATGATGACCAGGTGATGAAAACTAGCCCTTACAACGGTGTTGATGCTTAGGGGAACATGAGATAAACATTTGCTTCATGGTCCACCAAAGAGCATACAAGTTCCGCTATCAGGCGAAATATGTTCTACAAGTACATGATTCGGTTCTAAGAAAATATGAGATCATTTTTGTGTAACTTATTTATCTCTACTTCTATAGCCCTTTATGCACCTTAATTGATTTCTTCAAATTGATTAACATCTTGCATTGTGCATTGCTCATTTCCAATTTGATTGAAACTTTACTTAAATCAAAAGTAAATCAAATAATGCTAGAACTTCATCAATGTTTGTTATCATCAAAATCAAGCATAAAGCCTTGAGGCTAACAATCTCCCCATTTTTGATGATGATAAACCTTTGGTTGCACAAGTAAAGTTTTAATAACTTAAAACATATAAAAACATATATTAGCATTATCAATATACCTATTTATCTTATGGATATTAAACAATATAGGTATTACAATTAATTACCAAACTTCTCCCCCTTCTGTCTTTATCGAAAAGGAAGTATGAAGCATAGAACATAAACATTTGAAGCATAGATTGCAGCTAAAATACATGCATGAAAAGATTAACAAACAAGTGAATGTGTTTAATAAAATGAACTACGTATTTGATGAAATGACACTAGACCAAAAACTATGGTTCTTGAGCAGCCATTAATGGCGTGATTGAGAGAAAGAAGAAGCTCATGTTTTTTTATTGATAATCAACTGAATACACACCTCTCAAAATATATATCAAGTTCAATAGCTAATCATAGAATTAATTACTAACAAACTCAACTAAAACTTGCTCTAATAACCTAGCAACTTGCAGCAATAACTAACTAACTAAAACCGCCTTCTTATAACTAACTTTCAAGGCTGATCACATTTCTCTTAGGTTTGCAATTTGTTCCTCTATTGATCTGATGATCATTATGTCGTTGAGAGGTATACGAGTTGTGATTGTCTTCAGCCCCTACATGTATTGCATGTCCTGCAGACTTACGTTAATAACAAGACTTGTTAAGCAAGTTACTTGACTTGAGCTGACGTTGAATTGCAGCTTGCTTACTTGAGTTGGGCTAATGTTATGCTGCACCTTGCTGCTGCTCGAATGTATTACAAGTAGTATCCTTCACATCCCCTCGCAAGCTGAATTGGGAAGAATTTACCAAGTTGAGCTTGGAACATAAGAAGTTGAACCTATTACATGTAAGGCCCTTAGTAAAAACATATGCGATTTAACATTATGTGGGGATATACCATGGTTCAATGAGACCAGCCACAACCTTCTCTCGTATGAAATGTGTATCAATATCAATATGTTTGGTTTTACTGTGGAAGACAAGATTTTTAGCCAACGAATTGGCCTCAATATTGTCACACCACACTGCTGCACATTGAGTAAGAGGAATGCCAAGCTCTTTGAAAAGAGATTGCAACCATAGAATCTCTGAAGTAAGCTGTGCTATGGCTCGGTATTCAGCCTCAATATTGGACCTAGCAACCACCTGCTGCTTTTTAGAGCTCCAACACGCAACATTACCAGTAAAAAAAACACAACGTCCACTAGTAGAGTGCCAATCATCAACATTGCTGGCCCAGTCAGCACCAGTGTAAGCATCAAAAGAAAAGGATAAAGATGGAGCAGCTGGTTTGAAATGAAGACCCTTGTGAATTGTTCCCTTTAAGTACCTCAAGACATGCTTACAAGCTTACCCACGAAGCTAAGTAGGAGTTTGAAGAAATTGACTCAACTTGTTGATGATATAATAGATATCTGGTCTTGTATGTGTGAGGTACTGCAAGGCCCTAATTTTGCTCTTATAAATCGATGGCTCAATGAAAGGTTCTCCTTTATGAAGGGAAAGTTTGGTACCAACACAGATAGGAGTGTTGTAGGGCTTGCTGTCAAGCATGTTGGTCTTCTTGAGGAGGTCAAGCTCATACTTTGCTTGAGTGAGATATAAACCTAAGATGTCCCTAAAGGCCTCAAACCCCAAGAATTAGTTGACTGAACCAGTAGTTTTGATAACAAATTTTTGATGTAATTGGTGAATCACAGATTGAACCAGCTGAGGACAATCACCTATAATCAAAATATCATTAACATATACAAGTAAAAATAGTACATGAGTACCTTGATGTTTAAAGAATAATGAGGAATCTGAAAATGAATTCTTGAAATCCCATGAAACCAGGACTGATTTGAGTTTATGAAACCAGGACCTAGGGGCCTATTTTAATTCATAGAGAGCTTTGTTAAGCTAAAACACATGAGATGGAAAAAGTGGATATTGGAAAGCATTGTTGATATCCACTTATTGGATATCTCAATGCTTCATGATTGCTATAAAGAAGATAACTCCAATAGTTGCAGCCTTAACTACAGGTGAGAATGTGTCAAAATAATCTAGCCCTACTGTTTGACTGAAACCTTTTGCCACTAGCTGAGCTTTATGCTTGAGAACACTACCATCAGACCTATATTTCATTCTAAAAATCCATTTACATCCCACCAAGTTCATATCAGTTGTGGAAGGAACCAAGGTCCATTGTTGTTTGATTGAAGAGCACGAAACTCCTCTTCCATAGCCTTGAGCCACTTGGAATCAGACATTGCAGCCTTAACAGATCAAGGCTTTAAGGTAGTAATGTTAGTGAGATAGGCAGAAGTAATGGGATGATTCTTGAGAGCAGTACATTTAGTCTTAGTAATCATAGGATGGCAATTTTTTGATGCCAAAGTAGAAGGCCATATCTGTTTAGGAACTGGAGAAATCTGATGTGATGTAAAAACTGCCCCCATTGTAGTTTCATTAGATCTAAGATTAACAACAATATTTGAATGAGCAGTGGAACATGAGACAAAAGTTGTGGATGAGAGACACCATGTGCCAAAGTAGAGAAATACCAGTTAGGTTCCATAAGAGTTGGCACTGAATTAGGCTGACGAAAGATGTGTTTGTATGGAAAATCTTGTTCATTGAAGAGAACATGTCTTGACACAAAGACCATCCCAGATAGATGAAGACATATATATCCCTTATGAGAAGGACTATATCTAATAAAAATACATTTCTTTGAATGGAAATCCAGCTTATGAGAAGAGTAATACCTCAAGTAAAGGAAGCATGCACAACCAAAGATTTTGAAAAACATATAGTTTGGCTTTCGATTATATAACTTCTCAAATGGAGAGACAAATTGAATCAAGGCAGTAGGTAAATTGTTGATAATGAAAGTAGCTGTAGAAAAGGCTTCATACCAAAAGGAACAGAGCATGTGAGAGTGAGGCATCAGTGTTAAACCAATCTCTACAACATGCCTATGCTTCCTTTCAAGCACTCCATTTTGTTGGTGAGTGTAAAAGCATGAAAATCTCATTGTACTCCTTGTTGAGCAAGCAAAGAGACAAAAGGTAGGTACTCTCCACCCATGTCTGTTTGAAGACACTTGATTCTCCTATTAAGTTACAGTTCAACTTGGTTTTGATACACTTTAAAGACAGCCAATGCATCTAATTAACCTTTAATGGATAGAGCCAAGTAAACCGAGAAAATGCATCTACAAATACAATATAATACTTGTACCCTTAAGTAGACAATATAGGAGAAGGTCCCCAAAATGTCACTATATATGAGCTCTAAGGGTGCTGTCACTTTTATTTTAGACCTTTGAAAGTGCAACTTGTGCATCTTCCTAAGTTTAATGAATCACAGAATTCTAATTCATTAACATTATAATGAAAATGTAGAGAGTTCAAAACCTTTTTTAGAATCAAAGGGGCATGATGCCCAAGTTTGGCATGCCACATACTTGAATTCACTTCAGAAGCAAAGTCAACATTGTAAATAGGTTGAGAACTAGTTGATGTTACATCAGAATTCATGCACTTAGATCTATGACTTGTATAATAAAGTTACATGTATTATTTGTAGAAATAAAAGCTGAAACCGGAAAAGCATAATCTAGTTTCAACCGACAGTCAGCATATAACTCCAGCTGATAGAGGTCATCTTTAAGTGTACCTTGTAGAAGTACTTTCTTGGTTATCTAATCTTTGATCACAACATGATCAACAAAGAATTCAGCAAGAGCATTATTGTCTTTTGTTAACCGATATGCTCAACAAGTTCTTAGTTATAAAGGGAACATGCAATACATTCTTTAAATGTAAATGTTAAGCTAGTGTGAAGTGAGATGAAATGATTGTATCATCAATATTAGAGATATGTAGCTGATTACCATTGCCAAATGTGTCCTTACCTCTATACTCAATGCTCACAATAAGATTTTTTAGATTGGCTGTAACATGGTTTGTACCTCTACTATCTACATACCATGATGCATTATTCACAGACTTAGAAGATGCAAAACAAGTTGAGGAGTTTTGATGATAGTTGGCTTGCATCTGTCCTCCAGCATTGTATCCTTCTCCTTGCATTTCATGAGAGCTAGCAACATCAGGTCCCTGTTGCTGTTGTTGAGAGAAGTGAGCCTGATTTTTAGGTGGTGGTGGGGGTCCTTGGCATTCTTGGTCAAAATGCCTATATCACTTGAAAGCTATATGACCTGGTTTTGAACAAAGCTGGCAATATATTCTCTGTCCAGATTTGTTAAAATATCTACATTCTCTTGCTCGATTGCTATTGTAATTTCCTCTGTTGTTACTGTTTTGATCTCTATTCCTTTATCCTCTACCACTATTGTTACTCACAAAATGTGCAGATGGACCACCAACACTGATATGAGTGTGTGTGTTAAGCTGTTCATGCATCAAAAGCAAGAAATGAGCTTCTTCTAGAGACATAGTTCTCTGTTGAGAAGAAACTAACACCACAACGAGATCATATTCATGTCCCACTGCACTAATCAATCTCAAGAGTAAATCTCTTTCTTGCACCTCATCTCTAGTAGCCATCAGCTCATCTCCAATCTCCTTTATTCTAATAACAAAATCACTAATAGAACATGATCATTTTCCTAGCATTTTGTAGTTGTTGCCTAAGAGACATGATTCTAGCCATAGATTGTCTAGAATATAAGCTTCCAAGTTTGATCCAGAAATCAAGAGAAGTTCTACAACGTGTTACTTGTCCAATGACCTTTTCACTGATTGTAGATAGTAGCCATCCAAGGAGGATCTGATCTGATTTCTTCCATGTAGTAAAGGAAAGATTGAGGCGCTGTTGAACTTCAGTTTGACCAGATTCATTCACAGTGTGAGATTCGATAAACTGTGGAGGAGATTTCCTTGTTTCATTAATAAAATCTTCAAGCTCAAGTGTTGAGATAGCTGGTAGTACTTGAGTTTTCCAGTGAATATAGTTGCATCGATCCAACTTGATAGCAACATTAAAGTGCAAAAATTTTGCAAGCGATGCAAAATTCATGTGTGAAGCTGAGTGATGATCAGTTTCCCTGACATGAGTAGATCCAGAATTGATTGAATTAGTGTTTTCCATTGACGTTAGTCAGTAACTCTGATATCATGAAAATACTAACAAACAAGTGAAGGTGTTTGATAGAATGAACTAAGTGTTTGATGAAATGACACTAGACAAAAAACTATGGTTATTGAGCAGCCATTAATGGCGTGATTAAGAGGAAGAAGAAGCTCATGATTTTTTTGATAATTAACTTAATACACACCTTTCAGAATATATATCAAGTTCAACAGCTAATCACATAATTAATTACTAAAAAATTCAGCTGCATCTAGCTCTAACAACCTAGCAACTTGCAGCAACAACTAACTAACTAAAACTGCCTCCTTGTAACTAACTTCCAAGGCTGATCACATTCCTCTCAGGTTTGCAATTCGTTCTTCTATTGATCTGATGATCATCACGATGTTGAGAGGTATACAAGCTGTGATTGTCTACATCCCATACATGTATTGCGTGCCCAACAGACTTGCGTTGATAATAAGATTTGCTAAGCAATTTACTTGACTTGAGCTGATGTTGAACTGCAGCTTGCTTACTTGAGTTGGGATGATGTCATTCTGCACCTTGTTGTTGCTCGAATGTATTACAAGCAGTATACTTCACAATGTATTGCTCCCCTTTTTCTTAGCATCCCTAAACAAGAATCATTATCAAAATGTGTTTGTTCGTAATTCTTAGATAGGTTAGTTAGAGCATGAGTTGAGCATGTCAAACCTTTGGAGAAATCATGCGAAGAGGTCAAACTTCTGAGAACATGCAAGAGATTGCGTAAAAGTAAGTTTCGAGGAATTGAAAAACTCTCTTAACTTTTGAGGTCGGATCAGACTCACACACCCACACACGCACGCACGTATATATATATATATATGTGTGTGTGTGTGTGTGTGTGTGTGTGTGTGTGTGTGTGTGTGTGTGCGCACACACACACACACACACACACACACACATATATATATATATATATATATATATATATATATATATAAAACATGTTCATGCATTTGCATTTGAGTGCTAACATTTTGATTTTAATGTTTTCTAATTGTGGAGTCTCAATTATTTTGTTTGGTCTAGTTTTAGAATTTATTTTCAACCATTTCATGTTTTTGAAAATCTAACATTTGGATGCTTGAACTAGCATAAATTTTTATCTACACAAGCAAATAGTGTTTCTTTTTTTGGAGATGCAACTAGACATCTGTACTTTCCAACGGTATACAGAACGAAAAATTCTGAGGTTGTTTGGTTAGTTTATATATGGCTCAAAGTTAAGTCAATACCGTTGGAACAGCTGAAACGGTGAAACAGGACAGCAACCCCATGCCAAAAGCGTGGGTGACAGTTTTTATGCTAATAAAACGTTTCAGTTTAATTTTTACATAATGACTTGAATTTTCTATTTGTTTTCAATGTAATCCGTCCAATGTTTCCGATATTGCATACGAAGAAACACAAAATTCCAAATAATTGGATTTTCAAGAAGCACAAGAGACTGCAAACATAAAGCCGGCCGCAATCTAGCATAACTCCAATAACAATGATTTTTGACTTATATCTTGTTTGATGTATACACAAATCTCTATAAATATATAGCAAGGATGATGGAATGCCATATCCCACAAAGCAGTCACAGTTTAATTCCATTTCAGAGGAAGATAAATAAGAAGAGCTAGTGACATGGCTATGGCAAACAACAAAACATCCAAGCTTTTTAACTTGTTTTTTCTTCTCTCTATTTTTCTCATAATATCCGTGGCTCAGAGTAGGATACTCGTTGGTAAGTACGCATTCGATTATTGTTTGAACTTAAATATTTTTGTTGGATCACAAAGAGAAAGTTCGGATATTTTGTAATCTTAGGTTTCACGATTCATATCATCTCAAGTTCTGATATTGTTGCAATTAAATTCATACGACATTTTGTAAGTGAGATAAGTTATCAATAATGCGTACTAACGGACACCTCACAAGTTGAGAATCAAATTGAGATATCTAACATTAATGTTGAAATATGCTATGTGCGCGGATCTATATACATTATGATGTATTAATTCATTTAACAGGTTTACAAACATTATTCGATTTAAGTTTCATAAGAACCTGATATAACTTTGTCATGTATTTGCATGCATGCGATGAGCAGCCGAATCGAGCCCAGAATGTGAAACGGTGGTTGGAGTAGTAAGTGGGGACACATGCTCTGCAATTGCACAGAAGTCGGGATTGACAACTGAATTGTTCGGGTCCATAAACCCTAATCTCAATTGTGATGGTCTCTTTGTTGGTCAGTGGCTTTGCGTTTCTGGCACAGCTTGATGTTGCATTACTCCAAGTGCTACCAAATGCGCGAATAAATAAATCAATTTTCTGTTTACCTTTAATTACTTCTACACTTGTTGTACTTCTTTTATGTTGGGTTGTTAATGTACTATCATTGGGTATTGTTCTTGTAGTACTTAATTATTGGAACATAAGGATGATATAAAAATAATTTCAAATTAATATTTCATTTTTTTAGTCTTAACTTTATATTCGTTAGAGGAAATTTCAATTGTTGGACCAAAATATAACCCAGGAAGGGGTTGAATTGGATTTCAAATAAAAAATAATTTCCTAGCAAAAAATATGCAAATAAAAAATATTTGTTCAAATGTCGAACAATGTATACAGCAATAAATATATTTGCATAAATTAAAGAGATAATGGAGAGAAAATTAAACACCAGATTTATTATAGTTCGGCCAATTCTTACCTACAGCCACTCTTCCGAACGTCACCAAACTTAGAGTTCTTCACTCATGAAGGTCCTCAAGACCATAACTTCTTTACAAAAGTACAATTAACGTCTCTCTACACCAAGCTTACAAAGAGAGCACTCTTCTTATAGTCTCTCAAGTTCTTAAGTAAAGAATCTCATACTAACAAAATGTATCTCACACTTAAATACAAAGAATGAAAGTTTGAGTACAAAAATGTCTCGCTTAAAAAGGAACTATGAAAATCTAAGTACAAATAAGTTTTTCATGTGTACGGATGAAAGCTCAACAAGATTAGAACACTTCATTTAGATGTTAGAGAACTTTTCTAGGCTCTTGGAAGTCTTTTGGATGAATCAGAGGCTTGTATTATAAAAGACTTGAAAAACTAGCCATTCGAAACACAATAAATGCGTTGACAGCTATTCGGAACAACGGCGGAACATAAGGGAATAAAGACCAGGTGATGAAAACTAGCTATTACAACAGATTTTGATGCTTAGGTGAACATGAGAGAAACATGAGCTTCATATTGGAGTTACGGTTTAAACTGTTGTTAGGAAGGTATGAACACAATAGTGGAATCTACTTCCTCTTGATTGAAGTAGATGAGTAGTTCCCTTAAGGGTTGATTCAGGGTTTGGACAATTATGAGATCTCTCCTTCTTCCGTGAGGAAGACATGATTTAATTGTTCATTACAGAATCAACGGTGCTTAAAGAAATAGATATAACCAGAGGGGTATAACGAACATTATGACTCAGCTCTAGCTATGAACTACTTGTGGAGGATCACACTATATGAAAATAGTTATATCAATGGACACTGAGACTTTAAATTATATAAACACGTCTACAGTTATGAGAGTGCAGTCTCGAGTTTTTAGTAGAATAACTCCGAGGTTAATAATCGTAAAATATTAATTAAAAAGTTTAATTAATATTACTAAGTATTATTGGAGCTCAAAACTGTGGGTCCATTAGGTCTCCTTACTAACCCTTATGGTTGTTGGTAACGAGGGTCACGGTAAATTAATTAGATTATTCAATTAATAGTATTACGAAAGTAACGCAATTTAATTAAATAATGTGATTATTTAATTAACCATTTAATAATTAAAAGAAAATTAATAATTGTGAATTATTAATTATTCTATTTATTAAATAGGAGGTTGCAGATTCAAACCTTGACAGGGACAATGAAATTAAAATAATTTGATTATTTTAATTATCCCACAGGTCGCAGGTTCAAATCTCTAGGGAGACCAAAACAAAAAGAATTTAGAATCCTATTTTGACTTGGTCAACTAAAAACCCAAGAGTCTAGTATATAAATGTTATGTTACTAGGAAATTTTGACCTAACGCATAAGAAAGGAAAGAGGCATATTCGGCCAAGACAAAGAGAGAGAGAGAGAGAGAAAAAATAAAAGTTTTTTTTTTCTAACTCTTACTTCTTGCAGGGTACGGTCGGCCAGGGAAGAAGAAGTCTTCTCTGCCTTTTTCTGCTACCTCCATCTCTATTAGTGACGTGCCCACACACGCGTTATCAGACAGCGAGTCATAGCTCAGAAGGCTTGGTGGTGAATTAAGAAGTCAGAGAATCGAAAGCGACAAAAAGGTATTGTAGTAATATATTCTTTTTTGCATATATACAGAAACTCGTTCCTGATTGAAAATAATTTTCAAAAGATAAGAAAATTTTTGAAACCCATTCCGTATAGTTTATTTGATAAATCAATTTTTTCTTCCCTTCAGCTGCGCGGTTGCTGCCAAGTTCGTAGGGGCTGTCGTGTTGCTTAACACCCTCCGACCCGACCCGGCTGGACCGACCCAGGGAGCGCTACTTGGACTTTCAAAACTTTCCAAATTCATTTTATAATCTCAAACCATTTAAAAATCAAATCAATTTGAAATTCCAAAAAGACTTTTCTCGTGAGCCCATCGAATAAATTTTTAAACCATTGGAAAACCATATAATTTAAAATTTTAAAACAAATTTTCGAGTGAGCCCAATACATACACTTTTTTCAAAATTTCGGCAGAGTTCCGTTTGTTTTTCGGATTTTCCAAAACCTGTTTTTTTTCACAACCCAATCAAATACAATTTCAATAACAACACTTCAATACTATTTTCAAACAATTGCGCACTCTGCCGTTTAGTGCGACTTCCACAAACAGTTTATAAAATAAAATAATTCAAAAGTCATCATTTACAAATATTCTAAAATGAGAAACGGAAATCGATAAACAATTAGTTACAAAACATATTACAAAACATAATTACAAATCCTCTGTATATGCATGCCTATCAAACATAGTACACTTAAACATAAACATCTACCCAAAAGTTGTGATTCTACTCTTCTGTCTGCAGGAAGCTTCTCTTCAATCCTTTGCCTCTTCAGGATCCCTGGTACCTACGCGTTAGAAACAAAACTAACGCGCTAAGCATATAGCTTAGTGGGTGTACAATAAACTCAAATATGAAAATCATAAATAACTTTTAATAGTAACAAATCACCATATATATATATATATATATTTCAATTCGAATCAGTTACAAAATCAATTTAACTTCCAAGAATCAAATCATATAACAGTTTTAATCACTTTCATTTAACAATAAGATCAATGTATAAAATCGGTCAATAACGTTATTCAATTCATTTCTCAATTCACTTCAAATCTGGCCCGCTAGAATACTCAACATACTAGGACTGGAATGTGGGTCAAACTCCCACCCTAGGACGAATCCTAAGAGTGGTACGTATCTCCCTACCCTAGGACCGTGGGTACGGAACCTAGAGAGGTACATAACTCCCTATCCCAGGAACGAATCCTTAGGAAGGTACGTGGCTCCCAACCCCCAGGACGAATCCTGAGGAGGTACGTGTCTCCCTGCCTCTGGACGAATCCATGAGGAGGTACATAATAATCATCAATAGCAATCAGTATCGGCGCAGTACTGCTCAGTGGACCCAGCTGGTATACCAACCTCCTATATCCATTTCTATGTCTACGTATCCTAGGGCCGTTTCCGATAAACTATATTCGCAATAAATTTCGCAACAGTTACGCAATAAACAATAATTACTCAATAAACATACAATTTCCACAATACTCTTCAAGAAACATAATCAATAGTTTTATGAACATCTAAATCAAGTATGTTTAACTAAATCAAAATATTCGAAAACTAGATCAAAATACGATCTATCATAAAATCATTCCAAAATCAACAATAGATATATCAATCCTTGATTTTACATATAAAATAAACAAGTTTCCTACGAAAATCGAAAACGAGAACTTTCAACGAAATCGAAAACGAAATACTTAATACTTTTCGTAAAGATTCCGAAAACAAAAGTACACCAACCTGAATACCGTTTTTCGTTCGAGAAATCGCGATTCCACGATTTCCTTTTCCTTTTCCTTTCCCTTTTCTCTTTCCTTCCTCTTTTCTTCTTCCTCTTCCTCTTCTTCTTCTTTCTCTTTCTTCTTTCTTCTTCTTTCTCTTCTTCTTTCTTCTTTTTCTTTTTCTTCTTTCTCTCTTCTTCTTTCTCGCTCTCTGCCTCTCTTTTCTCTCTATGCTGTTTTCTGGCTTCTGCGAGAAGCTTCTTTTTTTTTTTATATTTTTCGGCTGCCGCAACCGTCGTCCCGACCTGTGGTTGCGCCACCAGGTCGCGGTACTCACTGGAGCGTTTGCACCGCCTTCGTCGCGAGCACACCTCGCGGTCCCTTGGTCGCGTTGGTGGTCGCGTTGCTCACTGCCCGAATTTGACATTTTCATCGCGAGCAGTTCATCGCGACCTGTGGTCGCGGTGACTGGTCGCGATGCTCACTGCCAAAAATCGCGTTTTTCACCGCGAGCGAGCCATCGCGACCTGTGGTCGCGGTGACCAGGTCGCGATGCTCTCTGTCTCCATTTTCAATTTTTCATGCATCATTTTCAATTATTCAATCTGGTCCACCTGGAAATCATAAAATTTATTTTCACATATATAAAATTAATTATCCGAAATCCGGGATGTTACAGTTGCGTCTTGGCTGCCACCATTCTTCAATTCTTCAAGTTTTCGAGTCTTGAATAAAGTACAGCAGCTCTATCTTTATTTTTACAACAATAAAAATAAAAACATATCAATTAATCAAGAAGGAAATTATGGCGTTAATAGACCACCCTTCTTGTTACAATTTTAAAATAAAAAATACATTGAAATTCTAGGACCAAAATTAAGCAACAACAATTCATATAAAACAAATATATTCATACATTCTAATGTAAATATATATGCGAATACCTAAAGTTTCATCTCTTTCTAAACATGCATATACAATAAAAAAGATAAAGATTCAAGTATTACATTAATTAATCAAGGGTTCAACTAGGCTCTGAAAAACGCTTGAAAATACGCACTTGAATAAAATATTTTTTGGTATAGGTTTAAAATTTTTTCCTTTCATATAAACCTTGACCCATGTTTAATAATTTAAATAATAAGATATCGTGCCTTGTTATTTCGTGATAATCAAGATTGCGTCAAAATTTATTTTCCGTAAGATCTTCCAATCTACTCACGAACGTGAATCACCTTGGAGCATGGGCTCCCTTTTCTTTAAATTGTATATCACCTGTGAATGGAGAAAATAAAATCCCTTTCCGTTTTGTCACTTTTTAGTTATCAATTATTTTAGTCAAGTACTTGTATGAACCAAAATTGACATTATATACTAAGTTTTTTAATGCAAAAACTTCTAGTACACTGTTGAAAAAATCGTTCTTTCTTTCTCTCTTTCTTGCTATGGTCGAATTCACTATCACCCTCCTTAGACTTGGCCAAATTTTCTTGCTCGTGAAAGCTTGTATGGCCGAATTGTTTTAGTCAAGAATCTTGCATAGCCGAATTCTCTTCCAAGAGAATTATTATAAACCGAATTCTCTTAGTTAAGAATCATTGTATTAGCCGAATTCTCCAAATGTGATAGTTTATTCATAGGTTTTCTATTAGAACTTCCAAATTGAAATTGAACTCCAGTGTTGTGATATATTAAGACTTCCTTATTTAATTGAAAAATATAATTAATATATTTATCTTATCAATTAAATAAAGTCTTTTATTCTTTTCATACTTCTAATTAAGGGATATTAATAAATTAAATAATTAATTAAATAATTAATTAATTTAAATAAAATAAAAAATAAAATCTTGGACTATTTAAAGTCCTAGGCGCCCATATCATAATGTGGGCTCTTATTTTGTTTTTTCATTTATAACTCCGTTGGACTTTAATTAAAAAAATCCACATGTGAACTGAACCTATTCTTTTAAATAAAAAAAATAAGTCTACATGCCTAATTAATACATTAACATAATTATTCAGCCCATTTATTTAAAATGTGCAATTACGTTACTTAATAAATTAATGGGATGCTAATTGCATCCTATAGGGCCGCCCAAGACTTCCCACAGTCTTGGGTGTCCATTCCAGGTGATTGAAGAGTGACCGCGGACCTTGTTCACACATGGCTGCACCTCTTCAAATCTTTTGGGTTTTGGACCCAAAAACAATTTTGAATGGACTCAGTAATTGGTCCGGTAGAATATATTAAGTGACTCATGCAAGTTCGTGTAGATTGAGGATCTTGGCGGGCTATCTAAATTTAAGTTCCAATAGACTTTAGCTAATCACAACCATCCCATTATTCATTTAGGTTTAATCTATTAGTTTTAATTCATTCTACTAAATAACCAAAATTGAACTCTTAAATAAAGATATAACAAGATAGTATTTCTCATTCATACCCTAAACAATCTTATTAGGAGATGGTGTATCCTCGTGAAGAATACTGGTAATCACCAAGAGCTCATAGACCGCCTATAGCTCTCCAAGTTATTTTTTTTAATCATACGACTATACTTTTGGACTTTGATATTTTGACTTTTTTAGAAGTCATGTTTTAATGGACACTATTGAAAACTTAACGTTAAGATTTAATATCCAATACCTCACAATACACATATGATGGTATTCTACTCTCATTTGATAAATGGAGCCCTAATGTCTATATATATAAATAAAGTCCTATATGATTAACAATTGAATAGTACCAAACTATCGATGATAGACTATTACATAATCATACTCATTGATAACTCAAATGATATCAGTTGCAACCATAAGTCCATCATTTATTTCAGGATTGAGATAGACTATTTGATTGTCCTCACGTGAAAACTTTAATCCATTGACGGTTCTGAATAAAGTGTTTCACTATAATCCTATTCAGTACACCCGGTGCACTAGATCCTTTTGCCCAAAGATACTGCACGTTGATAATTTTAAACTCATCATAACACATTTGATCTTACTTAAATGTTAGTAAAAGAATCTACAACTTTAAACAAGATAATAACGTCCAATCTTTATCTTAAGTTGTGAATGTTATTCAAGACTAATTAAAAAATTGTATCTACCTCATATATATCCAAATGCATGAACAATTCTTCCTATATCATAGGCTTTTGACCTTATGATTATTTACATTTAACAATCATAACATTATATAATAAAAGCTATAAGCTTTGATCAACCAAAATCACTTTATTAATATGAAAAGATTGTTAAATTACAATATTACACTCTTCCTATTAAGCATAATCCTAATAGCAGACTCATAAGCATTAAAACACAAATCTCATCTTGAATATATTATCCAAAAACTCAAGTCAATGATAATTATAGCACTTGTCAATTCATATGCAATCAATGATTTATCAAGTTGCCCCATACTATATGCACAAATTATCACAATCTTCATTATATAAGTGTGTATAGGGTACATATGCATTGGTATAGATCGTAAATTAATTTATAAGTCTTTATAACCATATATACATATTTCTAGCTCAAACATAACCATAATCATGCTTGATTGAATTCAAGGTAAATAATCAACTATACGCATATATATTGCAATCATTGAAACATGTTAAAATTCTTCAATCAAAATCAAACACATCTATAATGACTCAAAACATTATAAACATCATTAAGTACGCTCATAAACATTTGAAGCACACAAATTGTTACCAATTTAGATCAAAATCTTTGCTTTTTCTTGTATCCGACATAATATGTCAATAGTTTACTTTGAGATACTTGCAAATCCTTGAGTGTTCACTTCCAAATTCCTCATCTAGGAACCAACCTTCATTCCTTGATTTAGGTACCTAAAAATATTCAAGTTTTACATTTTGCTACCCAAATCATTTTGGGTCCTTCAACGTTAGTCTTAGTTGTTTTTAGAACCCACATTATTTTCAAACTTAATACGAACGTTCCTTCTAATTTGACCACACCAATATTGTTACATGTCACATGAAGATCATTGCTTGTTTGAAAAATAATTCTTGTAATACTTTTGTTTTATACAAGGTTTATATCCTAACCCACTTTTGGCAAAAATACATCTGTGAGAACCCAGCAATCTTTCAAGATTCTTTGGCCATTTCTAAATTTTAAAATAATATAATTTAAATCATTGGCCTTTTTATTAAGAACTTCATTTTCTGTCAAAAGCTTTTCAATTTTAATTTTTGAAGCTCCACTCTCATTTGGAACAATAGCTTGTACTTTCAAATTGTCATTTTCTTTTGTAAAGCTTCTTTCTCTTGTTTCAAAAAATCAATTTCATTTTGTAAAGATGATTTTTATTCCCTTACAACATCATTTTCAAAAAAAAATAAAGAAGTCTTTATTTTTCAGAAGTTCAATATCATTTTGAAGAGATGTAATTTTCTCTATGAGTTTTTAGTTTCTCATAATCAAATTTTCTAAATCATCATGCAACTCCTCAACATGCAATTCATCATAAGAATATTACCAGTAAAATTTAATTGTATTTGAAGTCGAGGTTACCTCATCTCCATTAGCCATAAAACATATATTTGTCACTTCAATGACTTCAACCTTTCGGGAACTGCTTTTCACCATCATCACCCCAAGTGGCTTCAAGTGTATGCCCTAATCCTTTTGCTTTCTATATGATGCAACCAGAAAGATTTATTGAAAAAGGCCAAGAGCAAAGGGTATACAAGTTGCAACGGTCCATTTATGGATTGAAACAAGCATCCAGATCCTGGAACATAAGGTTCGATCAAGCTATAAAAGGTTTTGAATTTATTTAGAACCTTGATGAACCTTGTGTATACAAGAGGATCAAAGGCGACAAGTTGGTTTTCCTAGTTCTTTATGTTGATGATATACTACTCATCGAAAACGATGTAGGTGTATTGACATCAGTTAAAGAATGGTTAGCAAAACAATTTGATATGAAGGACTTAGGAGAAACAAGTTATATTTTTGGCATCCAAGTTATTAGGGATAGAAAGAGTAGAACGATTGCATTATCCCAAACTTCATACATAGATAAAATCTTGTTTAGGTTTTCCATGCGGGATTCCAAGAAAGGTCTATTACCTTTCAGGCATGGAATCAAGCTTTCTAAGGAGCAAGCTCATAAGGACGCGCATGAAGAGCAATTCATGAGTAGGATTCCATATGCCTTAGCAGTTGGAAGTCTCATGTATGCAATGCTCTGCGCTAGACCAGATATTTGTTTTTATGTTGGCATAGTTAGCAGGTTTCAATCAAAACCAGGCCTTGATCACTGAACGACAGTCAAGCATAGTTTCAAGTATCTCAAGAGAACGAGAGATTATATACTTGTATACTTTGGAGGGGATTTAAATCCCGTTGGGTATACAAATTTCGATTTTCAATCAGACTCTGACTCCAGAAGATCCACATCAGGATCCATGTTTACCCTATGAGGAGGTGCAATCATATAGAGGAGCATCAAGCAATCTTGTATTGCTGATTCCACCATGAAAGCTGAGTATACTGCCGCATGCGAAGCTGCCAAAGAGGCTGTATGGCTCCGTTAATTCTTGATTGACTTGGAAGTGGTTCCTAGTGCGAATAAGCAGATCACCATCTGCTGTGACAATAGTGGTGCAGTGGCTAATTTGAAGGAACCAAGAAGTTATAAGAGAGGGAAACACATTGAAAGGAAGTATCATCTACTAAGGGAGATTGTGCATAGGGGAGACGTGACGGTTGCCAAGATCGCGTCAGCTGAAAATCTAGCGGATCCCTTCACGAAGGCTCTACCACAGAAGAGTTTTAATGGGCACCTAGAGTACATGGGAATGAGAGATATGACACACTTGCCATAGCGTAAGTGGGAGATTGTTAGGATTATGCTCAATAGCAAGAGTATAATAGTGTATTTGACAATCGATCTCATATAAATAAAACTGATTTCTGTTTTAACAAATCTTATAGCAATTATATCAATTATCAAAAGTAAATAATCATAAGGTCAGGAGACTATGAGAAACAAAAGAATTATTCGTACATCTGGATATGTATGAGGTAGACACAATTCTTTAGTTAGTCTCGAATAACATTCACAACTTAAGATACAAGGTTGGGCACATTTATCTTGTTAAAGTTGTAGATTCTTTTGTTAGCATTTGAGTGGGATCAAATGTGATATGATGAGTCTAAAATCATCGAAGTGTCTTTGGACAAAAGAATCTAGTGCACTGGGTGCATTGAATAGGATCACTGTAGAAAACTTTATCTGCAGCCGTCAGTGGATAAAAGTATTCTACTAAGATAATCGGAGAGTCTATCTCAATCCTGAGATAAATGATGGACTTATGGTTGCATGAGTTATCATTTGAGTTGTTAATGAGTACGTTTATATCGCATAGTCTAACCTCGATGGTTTGGTGGTATTCACGTGTATATCGATAGAGGACATTATTTATAGAAATGGACATCGTGACTACATTTAGCAAATATTAGTAGCATACCATCATATGGATGTTTTGAGGTGTTGGATATTAGTAGCAAAAACTTGACACGCCTATTTTGTACCCGCAAGTATACGGGGTCGGCACAAGTAATAAAATGATGAGTAAATTATCGTCTCCACAGGAATATTTAGGCGTTGACTACTAAAATTAACCAAGCCTATTTCTATTTGGATAATCGAAAGATATTAAAGGATAAAAATATAAAGACATGAAAATAAAGCAAGCAACCAATATGAGAGATTAGTTAGGGTATTTGAATTCACCTATTCCATCCAATTGAGTTCCATGAAAGCACATTGTTGAGGTTTAACTATGCATAATGATGACCGTGTTTATCTAATTTATCCAAAGTCCCCTCTCGAGGTAAATCGGACCTATTCCGCATACACTAATATCCTATCTCTCGATGGTATATCCAAGTGCATGGAAATGCATTAGTTACAATAAACACCCTATGTGATCACACAAGCAAATTAGTATATCTCTATCCAATTCTACTTGTGGTGGACATTATATCGAGCACGTGGTGGGCGTCTCCTCTCGGTACATAACACACAACCAATTTATCATTTAAATGTAGGCCTTCACATTCAAAAGCATTAAGCACAATAAAACCACTCAAAAATGCAATAATCAACCGCAACAAATTAAACAATCATTTCATTCAATCAACATAGAATAAGATCCATCAAAACCACAACTTACTAGTTTAGCCCATAATCATGGTTTTCAATAATTAAACTAAATTAAATTAACTAAAACAATTAATATAAAGCGAGACGGATTCAATGGAGGATAATGCGAGGTGGTCACACGGTTCTAATCACGGAAATGGAAAACATATTGATTATTATTAAGCACATAATATCATGAAATAAATCACATAATATATTCATAAACAATAAAATCCAAATCCGTTCAACTTAAGACCCAAAGCCTTAGGTGCAAAACGCACCGTTTCACTAATGGCTGGGTCAACTTTTTGAAATTGCATTTTTGCCCCAGCACTTTAACTTGCTTTCATCTATGCCCTTCCACAATGTTACTAAAATTACACATTTTCCCCAAAAATATATAAAATCATCACTTAGGTCCCTAAACCTGCACACTCAAGGAAAACACGTCAAAAGCACCAAAAATACTCAAGAATACAATTAAAAGATACGGTTTAAGGGTCGTAAATATATGAAAATAAATTATCGATCAAATACACCCAAACTTATCTTTTGCTTGTCCTCAAGCAAATCGGAACACACCACGATTAAAAACAAAGACAAAAATAACTAAAACTAAAATAAAAAACGAACTAAGCTATATCCATTTTCGTAGGATGCAACGATGGCACTTAGCACGTGTGATAGGTCATTTATTGTTATATATTTACGACCCTTGGATCGTTTCTTTTTATTGTATTTTTTAGTATTTTTGGTACGTTTGATGTATTTGTGAGTATGTGCAGATATTAGGTGAGCCCCGTGAATTAATGCGAATACACGATAAGTCGAGGCAAAAACCGGGCAATTCGGGACATGAATTCTTGGTATGAGGCATATGAGCTTATCAAGGAAGCTTTGGTGGATTAAATTGCAGATGTACCATATGCGTAAACAGT
The DNA here is from genome assembly GCA_003430845.1 of Xanthoceras sorbifolium. Taxonomy (NCBI): domain Eukaryota; kingdom Viridiplantae; phylum Streptophyta; class Magnoliopsida; order Sapindales; family Sapindaceae; genus Xanthoceras; species Xanthoceras sorbifolium. The sequence continues at coordinate 5,883,685 of CM010609.1, read as the reverse complement.
ACCGTACACGTGAACAGTACCGTACACGTGAATAGTCATTGTGAATAGTATGCCGCCATGATGGACCTTCGTTGACCTTATTGGACCTTCGATCTATAATCTTGTTTAGAATTTTTTTTTTAAAAAAATTATTATTTTAAATTGTCACCACTACTAGTCTATAGATAAAAGAAAAGTCGTCCCTGTTTATGCTTACTTTTTTTATAAAAAAAAGGCAAGTCTGAAACTTTAATTACTTAATATAAAATATTAAAAGTTAATGTAAATAAGAAACCATTGAATTAAAAGTTATGTAGATTTTATTTGGACGTTTAGATTTGTTCAAATAAGAAGTATTATATAATGTTGCGAGTGTTAGTGTATAGCTTAGACTAGCCCATTGGGCTTAGCCTATTACTTGTACTGCACACATACCTAACCTATATAAAGCTCTCTATTGTACATTGTTCGACACACATCAATATATAGAATTTACATTCTTAACATGGTATCAGAGTTTTATTTTTGATTTTCTGGTTACTGTAGATATCTCCGGCGATCGTCCGTTGCCCTCGCCTTCATTCGCAGTAGTCACTGTTAGAAGCGAGTTACCGCCGTCACCCATAATCCCTGCAATTCTCAGATCTCATCGCTGCCACATCACCACCGTCGCCTCTCTGCTGCTACTGGTTCCGTTGACGTTGGTGTCCAGATCAAATCCAAAAAAAAAAAAAAATCAATCTTAGATCCACCATTTTGGTCACCATTTTCACAAAAAAGAATCATTTTTTTTGCCACCATTGTTGCATAATCTTAGAACAATCTCTTTCGTGGCTCACCGTCGCCATTGGACCTACGCCGTATGCTAAAAACATCGCCATCGGAGCTGCGTAGCACGCCTGCACCGCCCAGTTGCTGGTCCCTTCTCTGCCGCTGCTGTTGTTCCTTCCATAGCAGCCGCTCCAAGTCCCCTCTCTTCGCATGGCAAAGCAACTTGCAGCTGCCTCATCTCAAAGTCGTCGTCGGTCCCAACTGTCCCAACTGCCGCAACCTCTTTTTCTTGGCTCACCATCACTGTCGACTCACCCACCTTTCTCTGTCGGTTTTGTTGCCACCAAAAAGGCCACCATCGGACTTGCGCCGCTCGCCCGTCCCACATCGGCGTTGCATTTTCTTTTCCGGCGAGTTATCGCCCTTACATCGCTGTCGTCTTCAGTTGTGCACCGCTCCTTTTCAGTTTTTTGTTTTTGTTTTGTGCAACTTCGGAGAAGACCAGGGCTCGTTTTTTGTTTTGTTGAATTGAAAATTACCGTTTCTACCCTTCAATTGGTGACTGTTTTACCCTCAGTTGGTAATTTACCTTTTGTTCCCCTCAATTGGTAAATTACTGTTTCCTCCCTGACACATCAGCCCTTAAGTGACATCACAGACCACGTCAGCCTTACTGCCACGTCAGACCGTTGACCGTTGAACGAAGTCAAAATTTTTCAACCAGGACTATCTTGCTCAGTTTTTCGCGTAGATTCCGATTTTGGGCTCCATTTCTTCCTTATGGCTCAACAAAACGAACGAGATATCATTCGTCCTATTACCATTATGTTGGATGGTCCTACTAGCTATCATGCATGGTCTCAGAATATGATTGTCTTTCACAAGGGTCATAAACTCTAGAGATATGTGACTGGTTCAATCCCTAAGCCAGTACTAAGCCCTCAGTCTAGCGCTACAACTGTTGTAGATGCATCGAAAACTGTTGTTATAATGGATGATTATGAAGAACGCCTGGAGGAATGGGAAAGTATTCAAAGTAAGATCTTGTCTTGGTTTATCAATACCTCTATTCCCTCTATTCATAATCTTCTTCCTCATCTTGAGACTGCTACGGCTGCTTGGAAATTTCTGGCTGATCGCTATAATGGCACTAATGATTCAAGCTTGGAGTTCCACATTGAATTAAGGTTTTATCAAATGCGCCAAGAGACAGGTCAGTCTATTTCTGATTTTTATTCTCAGACTTCTACTATGTGGGAACAACTCTCTACTGTAGATCCTCCATTAGTGTGTTCTAAGGACATTGAGCTCTTTGTCAAATATCGGGATCGCCGTCAATTTATGCATTTTATGATGGGTTTACGTGAGGATTTTGACCCTACTAGAGCCTCTCTGCTTAGCCGGTCTCCTACTCCTTCTCTTGATGTTACAATTAAGGAGCTCATTTCTAAGGAGAACCGTCGGCCTATTCATCACATGTTATCATCTGATCATGTATTGGCTACACCATCTCCACAGCCTCCCATTGTTGCATTCACTGCTCCTCCGCGAATAAACTCTGGGCGTCCCACCTCTCAGTCTTCTAAAGGTACTCGCTGCGAGTTTTGTCGTGCTAAAGGGCATGTCATCTCAGTTTGTCACAAATTAAAGAAATTTATGCAAGAGCAGAATAAAGCTTCTCTTCCTCAAGCAGTGGCTGTATGTCCTTCAGCTCTATCGGCTCATATAGGTTCATCTTTGGCTTCCTCCTTTACTACGGCTGATATTGATGCAGTAGTTCAACAGGTTTTATCCCGAACTTCCACTGCCCTTTCTGTCACCTCAAGTAAACAACCTTGGTTTTTTGATACTGCATGTTGTAACCATATGACTCCTAATGAATCCCAATTTTCTGATAAGGCACCCTTAGAACACCCTATCACTATTTATACTGCTGATGGAACTCCTATGCCTGTTAGTCATAAAGGAAAAATCTTCTCTCCTAGTTTATCTCTTAGTGACACTTTTCATATGCCAAAGTTGTCTCTCAATTTGCTTTCTGTTGGTCAACTTTGTGAATTAGGTATAGATATTCTATTTATTAATCATGGTGTGTATGTGCAAGGATCCCCGGACAGGTCAAGTGCTTGGGACAAGCCGTAAGGTTGGTAGTATGTTTGAGGCTCATGACTTGAAGATTCCTTCACAAGTTGCTTCGGCCGCTTCTACTACTGCCACCCCCTCACCTGATCTATGGCATGCTCGTCTTGGTCATCTATCCTTATCTCATCTTCAGTTGTTAGCTTCTCAACGTCATTTAGGTTCAATTCAGTTTCAAAATTTTGATTGTACTTCCTGTCATTTTGGTAAACAAACAAAATTGCCCTTTAATGATAATGTCTCCTTTTCTTCAGCACCTTTTGATCTTATACATTCTGATATTTGGGGTTCTGCACCTGTTCCTACTGAAGGGGGATCTAGATATTTTGTCATATTTGTGGATGATTTTTCTCGCTATACTTGGATTTATCTGGTTCATCATAGGTCTGAACTTGTGTCTATTTACCAAACATTTTATAAAATGATTCAAACACAGTTCAATTGCACCGTCAAAGTCTTTCGATCAGATAATGCTCAAGAATATAATGATAAATCTTTCATATCCTTTTTAGATAGTCATGAGACCCTTACTCAACGATCCTGTCTTTACACCTCTCAACAAAATGGTCGTGCAGAACGAAAACATCATCACATTCTTGATGTTGTCCGCACCCTTCTCATTTCTACCTCTCTTCCTGAGCGCTTTTGGGGTGAGGCAGTACTCACTGTTGTGTACACCATTAATCATATTCCTTCACCAACCATACACAACAAATCACCATTTGAGCTTCTCTATGGTCAATCCCCTAACTACTCCTCTTTTTGGGTTTTTGGTTGTGCTTGCTTTGTCTCTCTTCCTCCCCATGAACGCACAAAGCTCTAGCCTCGTGCTCGTCTCTATTGTTTCCTTGGTTATGGTATATCTGAAAAGGGGTTTCGCTGCTATGATCCCATTTCTCATCTTCTTCGTGTCTCCCAGTCATGTTAAGTTTTGGGAACATCGTCCTTTCACGAGTCTCCAGCAGTTTCCTGCATCCTCTTCCTCCGAGTCTCTCATTTTTACTGATCTTGTTCTTCCTTTCTATCCTAAACTTGTGGAGGATTCTTCGACATCGGCTGCCTCTCCAGACGACTAATCTTCAGTTCTCTCCCTGGCATCTGATCCGCCTATCTTGGATCCTATGGCACCACCCTCTCCTAAGTCTCCTGTTGGTCTTGAACTTCGTCGTTCCACTCGGGTAAGCATTTCTCCTTCTTATCTCATTGATTATCACTGCTCTTTTGCTCTTGCCACCCTCTATGAACCTCACACCTATCGTGAGGCCCATATTGAACCTTTTTTACAGCAAGCTATAAATGAAGAACTAGATGCCCTTCATAAGAATCACACTTGGGATGTGGTTGATTTGCCTTCTGGTCAGTCTGTAATAGGTTGTCGGTGGGTTTACAAGATCAAGACCAAGGTTGATGGATCTGTTGAACGATACAAGGCTCGCCTCATTGCCAGAGGCTTTACTCAAGAGTATGGCATTGACTATGAGGAAACTTTTGCTTCTGTTGCTCGCCTTACATCTGTCAGATGTCTCATTGTTGTGGCTGCTGTTCGCCGTTGGCCTCTTTATCAAATGGATGTAAAGAATGCTTTCGTAAATGGAGATATCTAGGAAAAAGTATACATGCAACCACCTCCTGGCTATCCTCACTCCGGTAGTCAAGTTTGTCATTTTTGTCGTGCTCTTTATGGCCTCAAGCAGGCTCCTCGAGCTTGGTTTGAAAAGTTTAGCTCAGTTGTTGCTCAGTAGGGTTTCACTTCGAGTCCTCATGACACTGCTCTCTTCGTCCGAATGATCTTCTGCTGGTATCACTCTTATTCTTCTTTATGTTGATGATATGATTATTACTAGAAATGATTTTGCAGGTATCCGCTCTCTTCAGCTACTTCCTTAGTCAGCATTTTGAGATGAAAGATCTGAGCACTCTCAGCTATTTTCTTGGGCTTGAAGTTACCTCATCCTCCGATGGATACTATCTTTCTCTAGCTAAATATGCTTCTGATCTTCTCACCAAGGCTGGTATCACCGATAATAAGACTGTTTCCACTCCCTTGGAATATAATGCAAAGCTCACACTCTTGGATGGTGAACCTATATCAGATGCTACTTGCTATCGTCAGTTAGTTGGTAGTCTGATCTATCTCACAGTTACTCGTCCGGATATTTCACATGCTGTGGGTATGGTTAGTAAGTTCATGAATGTAACACCCCCTGACCCGACCCGGTTGGATCGACCCAGGGAGCGTTACCGGGTTTTTAAAACTTTTCTTAATTCTGTTTGTAATTTGAAAATCAAATAATTTATAATTTAAAACCTCTCTAGTGAGCCTATCAAAATCGGTTTTTAAAAATTTCGACAGAGTTTCCTTTGTTTTTCTGATTTCCCAAAACCTGTTTCAAATAAAAACTCAAATAATATAATTTCAACACTTCAAATTTCTTTCTCAATCAAATGCGCACTCTACCGTTTAGTGCGACTTCCAAACATATTCCAAATGAAATCAATTCATAATTAATGTTTACAAAGCTTTGGAAAAGAAAACATAAAACATAAAGCAATTATTTACAAAACATATATAAATGTCGAATTACAAATTTCTGTATATGCATGCTTAACTGAATATAATATATATACAAAACTGTATAACTACCAAATAAGTATGGTGACTCTGGATCTTCAATCTGCAGCTACTTCCTATCTATTCTTTTCCTCCCTCTGTGTCTCTGATACCTACGCGTGATGAAATCAACGCGCTAAACAATAATGCTTAGTGGGTGTACACTAAACGTATTTATCGAAATCGTAAAATAAATTTCCAAAATAAAATATAAACATGATGTAATATAAAAACATATCATCATTTAACTAAATTAATGAAATAAATCGCATAAAACCCATTTCTAAATTCATTTATAAACATTTTATTCAATTTATCTCATTCCTGGTCTTTTTGTATACTCAACATAATTTTTTTTTCGGGACTGGAATATGGGTCTAACATCTATAACATCGGTGAGCCGTCCATCTGCGGGATTCGCCTAAACTGGACTATGTTAGATTTGCCCCACGAGATGCAACTGTCATGAATATCAGTGCAATATCTATCTCCGGGATTTCGCCTAAACTGGACTATGCCAGGTTTGCCCCACGAGATGCAATAGTCATGAATATCAGTGCAATGTCTATCTCCGGGATTTGCCTAAACTGGACTATGCCAGTTTTGCCCCGCGAGATGCAACAGTCATGAGTATCAGTGCAATGTCTATCTCCGGGATTTGCCTAAACTGGACTATGCCAGGTTTGCCCCGCTAGATGTAACAGTCATGAATATCAGTGCAATGTCTATCTCCGGGATTCGCCTAAACTGGACTATGCCAAGTTTGTCCCTCGAGATGCAACAATCATGAATAACGGTGCAATGTTTACCTCCAGGATTCGCCTAAACTGGACTATGCCAGGTTTGCCCCGCGAGATGCAACAGTCTCAACTCGTTATATTCTTTTTCAAAATAATCAACAGTAATTCACGAATCGAAAATTAAATTCAAGAATCAAAATTTTCAAACAATATTCGTAATACATAATTCATAAATTTCATATCAAAACCTTCTGTTTCTTTCGAAATCAACAATTATAATTCTGAAATCTTAATTTAATTCAACAATATAATTTCCAAACAATAATCATAATTTAAACGATACTCTCAAACACTTTCCTCTAATATAATCATTATAAATCAAAAATCGAATTACGAGTAAAACAAAATAGTCAATTTAATAAACAATAAACATATATATATATATATATATATATATATAATATATATATATATATCAACGTATTCAAAATTGGAAAGTTCATATCGAAACTCATACTAAAACCGTAACATTTTTAGAATGAGTGTACACCAACCTGACTTTCGTTTTTCGAACAGTTTCTCTTCTGAATTTTCTTTTTCCTTTCTCTTTCCTTTCTTTCTTCCTTTCTTCTTCCTTTCTTTTTCTCTTCTTCTTCTTTTCTTCTTCTTCTTCTTCTTCTTTCTTCTTTCTCTCTCTTCCTTTCTCTATCTTTTTCTTTCTTTTTCTTTCTTTCTTTTTTTTTTCTTTTCTTCTCTCCCCCGTTCTCTCTCTTTCTTTTCTGGTTTGCTTCCTGGAGAAGCTTCACCACCTCTTATTTTTTTTATAAAATTCGATCATCGCGACAACTCCTCGCGACCTGTGGTCGCACCAACTGGTCACGTTGCTCACTGGAGTGATTTCACCGCCTTCATCGCGATCAGCCATCGCGGTGTCTGGTTGCGACGTTGGTCGCGTTACTCACTGTCCAAAATTCACATTTTCATCGCGAGGTAGTCAGCGCGATCCCTAGTCGCCGGTGACTGGTCGCGGTACTCACTGCCTAAAATCACCATTTTCACCGCGAGCTGTTCATTGCGAGCCCTGGTTCGAATTATAAATATTATATTTATATACTCAAAATTAATTATTTGAAATTAGGGATGTTACAGGTTCGAATCAGACGATTCGAACAGAACCATCGGTTTTAAACTGGGACCGGCAATCCCGGTTCAAAATCGATTAGGAATCGGTCAACCAGAATCGGGACCAACGGTTCCGGTTAGCCCAAAAAAAGAACCGGAACCCTTTTTTTTTTTTCTTTCTTTGAAAAAAATAAAATAAATAAATTGGAGGCCGCGGTTCCGGTTCCCAAAATCATAACCGTGGTTCCTCCCCCGGTTCTAAACCACGGCCATGACTAATTATTCATGTTCGGGGTCAATTACAAATATACTCGTTGTTAAGAATGTAAATTATGTATATTGATGTGTGTCGAACAATGTACAATAGAGAGTCTTATATAGGCTAGGTATGTGTGCAGTACAAGTAATGGGCTAAGCCCTAATGGGCTAGTCTACACTATACACTAACATCCCCCCTCAAACTCGAGGTGGCAAGGAGGAAGCCAACTGGAGTTTGGATATAAGATCTCGAAGACGACCAGGCGGGTTGAGACTTGGTGAAAGTATCAGCGGGTTGGTCAGCAGAGGAGATGGAGAACAACTGGAGAATGCCTTTCTTGAGATGCTGGCGAGTGATGTGGCAGTCGATCTCAATGTGCTTGGTGCGTTCATGGAAGACATCATTATGAGCAATATAGATAGCACTACGATTGTCACAATAAAGAGGAGTGGCAGTTGGCTGTGGAGCATCCATGGCAGCCAAGAGCCAGCGAAGCCAGACAAGCTCGCAGGTGGTGTCGGCAAGGGCACAATACTCAACCTCAGTACTAGAACGGGAAACAACATCCTGCTTCTTGCTACGCCATGAGACAAGAGAAGTACCCAATAAGAAATATAAACCTATGATAGAGCATCGATCAGTCGGATCACCTGCCTAATCCGTATCTGAATAAGCATGAAGCTCGAGAGGAAAACCGAGAGGAGTAGTGAAGACCATGATAAAGTGTGCCCTAGACATATCGGAGAATCTGAAGAGCGGCAAACATAATGGACAGAACGAGGGGCATCCATTGTAACATCCCAAATTTCGAATAATTAATTTGAAAATGTGGATATAAAAATTTATGATTGAGGGGTATAAAATGTGGAGGCATTACTTATATGGTGAGAAATGTTATATATACACAGATCACAAGCGTTTGAAATATCTGTCTACCCAGAGAGAGCTTAATCTGAGACAGAGACGGTGGATGGAGTTGATTAAAGACTATGACTGTGTGATTGATTACCATCCAGGAAAGGCAAATGTGGTCGCAGATGCTTTGAGCAGAAAAGCACTGTTCACTTTTGAAAAGCTATGAATGTGCAATTACAGTTGAATTTGGACAATGCATTGGTAGCTGAATTGAGATGCAGACCCAGTTTGATTCAGCAGATTGCAGAAAAAACAGAAACAGGATGCTAGAATCCAGATGATATGTGAACAGATCCCCTCTGGGAAGCATCCGGACTTCTCAATTAGAAATGATGGTATTGTGTGTTTCAGAGACAGGATTTGTATTCAAGATGATAAGAATTGAGAAAGATAATCCTGACAGAGGCACACAGTAGTTCGTATTCAATGCACCCAGGTAGCACAAAAATGTGCAGAGACTTGAAAACTCAGTATTGGTGGTCTGGTATGAAGAAAGATGTGGTAGAATTCGTGCATAAGTGTATGACTTGTCAGCAGGCGAAAGCTGAACACCAGGTTCCATCAGGATTGTTACAGCCAATAGCAATACCTGAATGGAAATGGGATCGTGTCACAATAGACTTTGTCACAGGATTGCTACTCACCCGGAGTAAATACGATGCAATATGGGTTATAGTGGACCAATTGACGAAGTCAGCACATTTTCTACCTGTCAGAACTGACTATTCCCTGGATCGACTGGCAGAGTTGTATATAAAAGAAATAGTTAGATTGCATGGAGTGCCTGTATCCATAATATCATATCGGGACCCGAGGTTTACATCCAGATTTGGAAGAAGTTTCAAGAAGCCTTGGGTACTCAACTGAGTTTCAGTACAGCCTTCCATCTGCAGACAGACGGACAATCAGAAAGGGCAATTTAGGTGCTTGAAGATATGGTCAGGAGTTGTGTAATTGATTTTGAAGGGAGTTGGGGCGGATCACCTCCCATTGATTGAATTCGTATACAGCAACAATTATCAGTCAAGCATAGCTATAGCGCCATATGAAGCACTGTATGGAAGGAAATGCAGGACACCAGTATGCTGGACAGAGTTGGGTGAAGACAGGTTAATAGGCCCAGATTTGATTCGACAAACTGAGGAGAATGTGAAGATTATCAAGGAAAGACTGAAAGTTGCTTCTGACCGACAGAAATCATATGCAGATCTGAAAAGAAAAGAGATTAGAATATGAAGTCGGTGAGAAAGTGTTTATGAAAGTATCTCCATGGAATAGAGTGCTCAGATTTGGCAGAAAAGGTAAGTTAAGTCCTAGGTTTATTGACCCGTACGAAATCATTGAACGTGTGAGACCAGTAGCCTACAGACTTGCTTTACCTCCAGAATTAGAAAAGATTCATAATGTTTTCCATGTGTCGATGCTGAGGAGATACAGATCTGATCCTTCTCACAAAATTCAGGCCGAAAGTATTGAAATCCAACCAGACCTGACATATGAAGAGGAACCAGTGCAAATTCTTGATCGGGAGATTAAAGAATTACGAAACAAAAGAGGTCCACTAGTGAAAGTCCTCTGGAGGAATCACAAAGTAGAATAGGCTACCTGGGAGAGCGAGGAAACGATGAGACAACACTAGATAACAAATCGGGTTGCGACCATCTAATCGTCAATAAAGCCATCCGGCCTTTCTGCGAGAGAGGCCACAACTAGTCGCGATGTCATCTCATCTGCATTATTTATGCCTGCAAATAGGGTGGAGTTCACTGTTTCACCGTGAGAAGTGCTTGTAAACAAGCTTTGTTTCAACAAAATGCTGACAATCCTTCATGTTTAAGAGGTCCATCTCCTTGGTGGAAGAAGTTATGGTCTTTCTAGATACCTGCCAAGATCAAAATCTTCTGTTGGAAGGCTTATCATGTTATCCTCCCTACCAACGATCCATTTTGTTTTAAAAGAGGATTATTGAGTCTGAGTTATGTTGCTTCTGTGAGGATAGGTCAGAAATAGCTGATCATGCTGTTTGGGGATGTAACAAAGTACAGTATTTATGGAGCAATTGCCCTTTCTTTCATGTTGTAAAGTCTTTTAATGCAATAGACTTTTTGGATGTTTGAGGTGTGGATGTTTGAGGTGTTTAAAGAAGATTGACCAAGGTTTTTATTGTTACTGCCTAGATGGTTTGGAGAGTTTGAAATTTGAAATTGTAATAGTATTGTTCTATTTGATTTATAAAACTTTCCTTTCAAAAAAATATGAAGTAAATATCTATAGTCCAAAATATATGCAGGTAGAGAAACAAAAGTTTTATTTTTTCCTACAAAAAAGAAAATAATTAAACAAAGGTACTCCAATAATCATAAGCTTCATTGTTATCTTTATCATATTCAACTTATAACAAATAACATAGATTTCAAATCAAATCAATAACATAATAGTAGAAAACTATTGTTCTTACGTGAAATATCTATCAATTTGTGTGCATATATCGTACTTTAATTAGTTTAATTGTCATTTTAAGAATTTAAAGAGAAAATCTTCAATAAGAAGGGTGCAGTACGACTTATGTATCCACTTAAAAGGCATCAAGCAATCTGAATAATCAATCATATATTAAACTCACGCAGCGTGACGTGATATAATCATGAGTAAATATGTACGTATGAGGCATTGCATTAGTCCCACCCAAGTTTTCCATAGGTTCATTGGGCACTGGCAATTGGCAATTGGCAAGCTCTAGTAAATAAACAAGGCATGATATATAGGCCCTACCCATCTCATTGTTGAGAGATCCTCAGAGAAAAATAGAGAGAGTTTTCTGAGAGAGAAATTGTGAGCCAATTTGTGAGGTTCTATCCACAAATTGAAGTTACATTGTTATTGTAATTTGTGAGAGATCCACCCAAGGGTGAAGTTTGTAATCCCATTATTATTATAGTGGAAGTTTTAAGCGGCCTACGGGTCCCATGGTTTTTACCTTCATTTGGAGGGTTTTCCACGCTAAAATTGTTGGAGTTATTTTTACTCTATTTGGTTTGGGAAATTATCCTGGGGCCGTAAAATTTATTATTTTACAAACACATTTTTTCCTAACAAAGTGGTATCAGAGCCAGGTATCAGATTCTCTAGAAAATTCTTAGTATGCTCTGTGGTTGTAGTATTATCTGATCTTCTACATCAGAAACGAATTATTCTTGAGTTTACTGATTTTTGTGATTGCTGGAAGTGTGGTGGTGCGGAAAGTGCATGTCTAGGAAAGGTTCTGGCTAGGAAAGATTTGGTATTTAAGTGTGTCCGTTGTGACCCACCTCTCTTTCCTGGGAACTTACCTGGTGTACTGTTCACGACCACGTGCACTATTTATGCATACGAAGTACTATTCATCGCTGAAAAATATCAAACTCGGCGAAACCTGTTGACTAACGATCCAAATGGAGGAGAGCACAGGCAATATGATTAAGTTGACTGCATTTAATTATGCAGTATGGAAGCCAAAGATGGAGGAACTTTTATACATTAAAGATCTGTGGAGGCGATTGTAATGCCGAAGGAGGAAGCAGTGACTACAGCTTCGACGGATGCCAAGACATCCAGCACTTCGATGTCCACATCAGATGTTGAGTGGACTGTGCTAAACCGAAAATGTGATGCTCAAATCAGACAATGGATCGACAGAAGCATTTTCCAAAACTTTGCTAATGAACACGATGCTTACGTTCTTTGGCAAAAGTTGGAGAAAATGTATGCAAGGACAACCGCACAGAATAAAGCTAATCTGATGCGACGATTAGTCAACTTGAAGTATAAAGATGGAAACAGCGTGTCAGAAACACATGAGCGAGTTCCAAGGCATCGTAGATCAACTCAACTCTATGAAAATGACTGTAGATGACGAGTTGCAAGCATTATTGATGCTGAGTTCTCTACCAAAAAGCTGGGGACACTCTGGTTGTGTCAGTTAGTAACTCTGCTCCTGACGGTAAACTACCATGGATATGGTAAAAGATAGAATGCTCAACGAAGAGTCTCGACGAAAAGACGAAAGGTATACCCCTGAAAATGAAGCACTCGTTACGGAGAAACAAGGCAAGCAAGAATGAAGTGGAAGGAGTAAAATCCCCATAACCAAAGTCAGCAAAGAGGACGGTCAAAGTCCCGATCAAGGCATGACAAGAAGTGTCATCACTGTGGTAAGCTCGAACATTTCATTCGAGAATGTCGAAGTTAAAGGCGGAGCGAACCAGAAATCAGGATGCACAAACCCGAACAAATGACACCGCAACAGTCACCGAAGAAGTTGTCGTTGTTCAAACTAAGGATTATATCAATCTTGCAAGTCAAGATTCTACATGGGTAGTTGACTCAGGTGCATCATACCATGTCACTTCACGACTGGAGTTCTTCTCAACCTACACTCAAGGTGATTTCGGACGAGTGAGGATGGGAAATGATGATGTCTCCAAAATTATCGGCATTGGAAATATCCATTTAGAAACTAACCTTGGATGCAGGCTAGTTTTGAAAGATGTGAGGCATGTTCCTGATATCCGCCTCAATCTGATCTCCACCGGAATACTTGATGACGATGGTTACAGCAATTATTTGGTGAAGGAAATGGAAGCTTACCAAAGGCAATTTGGTAATAGCAAAAGGCAAGAAAGATACATCCCTCTACCACACAGAAGCCAAGCTATGTAGAGGAGAAGTAAACACCACCAGGAAAGAAGTTCCCACCGAGCTATGGCATAAGCGGCTCGGCCACATGAGTAAAAAAGGTCTCAGTATTCTTTCCAAGAAGGCGCTCTTGCCAGGAATGAAAGGTATATCATTGCCTACTTGTGTTGATTGTATTATGGGAAAACAACACAGAGTTGCATTTCGTAGTTCCCCACCATCTAGAAAGGCGAATATTCTAGATTTAATACACACAGATGTCTGTTCAATGAGTTGTAAGTCACTAGGAGGTGCTACTTATTTTGTGACTTTCATTGATGACCATTCTAGAAAAGTATGGACTTTTGCTTTGAAAACTAAAGATCAAGTGCATGAAGTTTTCAAGCAGTTTCATGTAAAAGTTGAACGAGAAACTGGCAGACGTTTGAAGTGTGTACGTGCAGACAATGGCGGTGAGTACCGCGGACCATTCGAGGAGTACTGCAGAAGTTTCGGCATCAGGCTGGAAAAATCAGTACCAAAGACACCTCAACATAACGGTGTTGCAGAGAGGATGAACATAACCATTTGTGAAAGGGTCAGATGTATGCTCTCAAATGCAAAACTGCCAAACTCTTTTTGGGGGGAGGCAATGAGAACCGCAGTCGACTTAATCAACCTTTCTCCATCAGTTTCATTGAACTATGACGTACCAGAAAGAGTTTGGATGGGGAAAGACGTTTCTTACAAACACTTGAAAGTATTTGGCTGCAGAGCATTTGTCCACATCCCAAAAGACGAGAGGTCCAAGCTGGATGGAAAAGCAAAACAGTGTATCTTTGTGGGACATGCCCATGAAGAATTCGGCTACAGACTTTGGGATCCTGTTAACAAAAGGATCATCAGAAGTAGAGACGTGGTGTTTCTTGAAGATCAGACGATCGAAGATTTCGAGAAACCCGAGAAGCCACAGTCAGATGAAATTCCAGTTAATCTGGAACTAGTCTCTCCACCAACAAATTCTGATGAAGGGGGAGCTACACCAGATACTGATGATGTTCATCCACCAGCTCGCAGTCTAGAACCAGTACAAGTCCAGCCAGAAGTACAGTTAAGAAGGTCTACTAGAGAGCGACAACCAAGTCGTAGATATTCTCCTAACGAGTATGTGATGCTCACTGACGGGGGAGAACCAGAGAGCTATGATGAAGCTATTACTGACCAGCACAAGACAGAGTGGTTAAAAAGCCATGCAGGAAGAAATGAAATCCCTACATGAGAACCACACATTTGACTTGGTGAAATTACCACAAGGAAGGAAAGCTCTAAAAAACAAATGGGTGTACAAATCAAAAGTGAAGAAGGCAACTCACAACCACGTTACAAAGCAAGACTGGTTGTGAAAGGATTCAGGCAGAAGAAGGGTGTTGATTTTGAAGAAATATTCTCACCAGTGGTAAAAATGTCTTCAATCCGAGTTGTTCTTGGCTTGGCAGCTAGTCTCAATCTGGAGGTTGAACAACTTGACGTAAAAACCGCATTCTTACATGGTGATTTTGACGAGGAGATCTACATGGAGCAGCCTGAAGGTTTCCAAGTCAAAGGGAAAGAGAAATCAGTATGCAGACTAAAGAAGAGTTTGTACGGTCTGCAACATGCACCAAGGCAATGGTACAAAATGTTTGACTCGTTCATGGAGAAAAATGAGTACAACAGAACGACGGCTGATCACTACGTCTTCATCAAGAAATTCTCTGATGGTGATTTTATCATTCTTTTGCTTTATGTTGATAATATGTTAATTGTTGGCCAAGATATCGCAAAATTAATAGGTTGAAGAAAGAGTTGAGCAAGTCCTTTGCAATGAAGGATTTAGGACCCACTAAGTAGATTCTTGGCATGAGGATTACCCGCAACAGACAAAATCGAAGAATTTGGCTATCTCAAGAACGGTATGTTGAAAAGGTTCTTGAAAGATTTAACATGAGTAAAGCCAAATCTGTTAGTTCTCCACTTGCAAGCCACTTCAAGCTTAATGCAAGTCAGTGTCCTTCTAGCGAGGAAGAGAAATCAGAAATGAGCAAAGTGCCTTATTCATCGGCGGTTGGCAGTCTAATGTACGCTATGGTATGCACCAGACCAGACATTGCTCATGCTGTTGGCGTTGTGAGCCGATTCCTATCTAATCCTGGAAAGGAACATTGGACAGCAGTCAAATGGATACTCAGGTATCTCAGAGGTACTTCCAGTCATTGTTATGTTTTGGTAATAGTAAACCTGTATTAGAAGGATATACAGATTCAGATATGGCTGGTGACGTGGATACGAGAAAGTCTATATCCGGGTACCTAATAACATTTGCAAGGGGAGCTGTCTCATGGCAATCACGGTTACAAAAATGTATTGCCTTAAGCACCACAGAAGCAGAGTACATCGCAATTACTGAAGGTTGTAAGGAGATGCTGTGGATGGAAAAGTTCCTACAAGAGTTGGATCAGAACCAGGAAAGTTATGTCTCTATTGCGACAGTCAGAGCGCAATTCACCTCAGTAAGAACCAAACCTTTCACTCAAGGTCCAAGCACATTGACGTAAGGTATCACTGGATTCGTGATGTGTTGGAAAATAAACTGTTACAAGTTGAGAAGATTCATACCAATGACAACGGCGCAGATATGATGACGAAAAATCTGCCTAGAGAAAAGCTTGCTATATGTAGAGAGATTGCTGGTATGGAGGAACCCTGCTTCACATGAAGTGGAGGGGGAGATTTGTTGGTCCACCTCATGTGAAATAAAGCATGAAGATGCTCATCTCATGTGAAAGAAAGAGTGAAGATGCTAGGTGCACATGAACTCTAGTTGTAAATGTTTCTTTCATGGTGGATCAACATGATTATGTTGATTCTCTCTACAAATCCTCACCTATAAATAGGTGAGCTCTTAGTTCATTTCATATCAATAAAAACACAACAATTGAGAGTGTGTGTGTGTTGAGAGATCCTCAGAGAAAAATAGAGAGAGTTTTCTGAGAGAGAAATTGTGAGCCAATTTGTGAGATTCTATCCACAAATTGAAGTTACATTGTTATTGTAATTTGTGAGAGATCCACCCAAGGGTGAAGTTTGTAATCCCATTATTATTATAGTGGAAGTTTTAAGCGGCCTACGGGTCCCATGGTTTTTACCTTCATTTGGAGGGTTTTCCACGCTAAAATTGTTGGAGTTATTTTTACTCTATTTGGTTTGGGAAATTATCCTGGGGCCGTAAAATTTATTATTTTACAAACACATTTTTTCCCAACACTCATGAACTCTAACTAAATTGATATTTACATGTACAATCCCACATTAATCATTAGTAAAATAAAGAAATTAATAATTTGAAGTTTTCATCATCTATCAAACGCATGCAAGATCACTCACTTATCAAAAGAGTTAATTATTATCTCTACAAATTAACCTATTAAAACACAAACCAAATCTCAATTTTCCAAAAAGAAAAATTGTTGAAGTTAGCCTACACAAACTTACTTGACTTTTAGGGGTTTTTCTTCAACAGATACATTTACTATCACCTTCTTCTCATATATATCTACCGGAATATCGGTTTCGTTGCCCGATAAATACTAACAAGTGAGCGATATCTCCTCTTCTTTGGCCGACAAATCTCCTCTTCTGTCCCGAAATCTCTTCAATCTTCTTCCGGCAAGTAATCTCATGATCTCGGCCGCTTCGCTGATCAATCTCTTCGAGATGATCATCCGATGAAATGTTCTTAACATTGCTGCTGCTGATGCTGTTGCTGTCCTCATCGCTGAGCAGCATCAGCTGCTGTGCCGCCGCAGCCATGTCCGAGTCCGATACCAGCTTCTGGGTTTCACGTAAAGATTCTGATTCCGCCATTGAAATTCAAGAAAGAAACCAACCAAGTCGATGATTTGATTATAAAAACAAACCAAGTTTGTTTTTAGCTTTATATGGGATTTGGCGTAGAGCGCGTTTTGAGGGTACGTGTTGTATGATTTTTTTTTTTTTTTTTCAAAGGAGAGAAACTGCAAGGTTGGTGCTGTGCACTTGACTAGAAGATGCGTTTTATCAACTTTATTTTTTATACGTCAATCAATGTGATCTACTGCTTCTAGTTCTATTTTTATAATGGACTCACAGATATTGTAGTCCCTTGATATCTCTGATCATGGCAACTTTAACTTTGTTGATCTTATTGATCCGTGATCCATCTATTCAATCTTGTTTAGACTTTTTTTTAAATTAATTTCGCGAATAATTTAAAGGTCTATCGAAATAGATAAAGAGAAGTTATCTCTTTTTACACTTATTTTGTCATAAAAAAGTTTCGTCACTAATATAAAAGAGAGACTTATAACTTCTTCATTAATAATTAATATACATTTTGTTTGGAATTTACTTATGTTTAGATTTGCCCAATAAGAATTATATAATGTTGTGAGTATATTTTTAATTGATCCCGTACATGAATAATCATTTTCGGGAGGATCCCACCAAATCCTTGAAATCACAATCCATGTATTCCATTCCATTTTCTTTATAAAAAAAAAAATAACGTCTTCCATTCCATTTATAGAAGGGCCATAACAAATATTAAATAGACTATAATTTTGAGCCGCATGATGAAATCAAATTTGGGAAATAAATTTCAACGGTGCTGATCGCTTATTGTCGTGAAAGAGAAGTATGGGTATATATAAAACAAGTGGAAAAGACTGTGACCAAGCTGTATGAAAAGGCTGGTTAAAATTGTTGACTTACACAACAAGTATTTCTTGTGTTTCGGATTATATTTTAAGTAATTTTATGGGTCAAAACTAATAATAGCCCTATTTGTAGGGAGTTTTGCAGAATAGCAATTTTTCACTTTGTTAAGTTTTTTGTTTAGGACACAAATACATTTCTATTACAAATTGTTTGAGTCAAATTGAAAAAATAACATTTTGTCTCGATTAATATAGAACTCTTTATTTGAGACAAATTTTTCAAAGTAACAAAATACCACTTTATAAATGTCTCTTTTTTTTAACACATTTTTTTTATCTCTCTTTCTCTATCTCAAATGTTGATGTTTGTTTCTCCAATTTCTTCACCTTTTGTCTCCAAGTAGTGTATTGATGATTTAGAGGCATACAATGGAGGAGAGAGCTGGGAAGCAACTGTGATATTAGAGAGAGATAAAGTTTCGATAGAGTTATTTTTGTAATAGAGTATGTTAGAGAACTAATTGATTACTGGTCATTAGCAATTTAGCATATGAGTATCAACTAACTAGCTCAGTTGATACAATTTATTATGAATATATAAGAGATGCTGAGATTAAATTTTACTCGTATATAAAAAAGCAACTCTTTAAGAAAGTCTGCTCTAGAAAATGGTCAAATAGAACGCGCTTGCGCATGACGAGAGTGGGGGAGAGATTTTTCCCACACGCGGTAATCTCTGTTGATTTCTGGTCATCTAAGGTGTTTATGGTTGGGATTTTGTCTTTTCAAGCTGAGTCGATGTCGGTGAGCATGGAAGAGGAGAAGGAGAAACCTCCAGATCTCTTGATGAGTTCGAAAAGAGCTCGAGCTGACAACGAAGAAGTTTATGAGACCATGAGGAAGCAACTAGGGAAAGCTTCAAGACGAAGCTCATGAGTATGGCAAGCTCTAAGAGCTGGACTGGGTTCGGTGCTGGTAAGGAGAAATTGAAAATTGCAGAAGGGAACATCACTGTTCTTGAAGAACCCACTTCAGACAAAGAGAGGTTTGCACATCGCCTCAGGATTTCCTCTGGATTCATCTCAATAAACAAAAAACCCACCGATTGCTAACGAAAGAAAGAGAGAGACGAAAACATCCAGGAGGATGGTATCGGCACGTAGAAAGCGTGAGATCGATTTTTATCGGCCAACCCTAGATGCCCCAAAGAGGAGTTGCTAAGGGGTTTGAAGGAGAATAACGCTACATGAGTACATTGATTATTAATTTGCTTGTTTCATTTTTATTAAATATTAGAGTTAATTACAACGACCTCTCCTAATGTTTTGTCAACTACAAGCGGAGTCAACTTTATCGTTTATTGACAATAACATTCTCTGCCGTTAGTTGACATTAGTCAAACTTAACAAGCTCAGGGGCATTTTTGTCTTTTTAAATTTTATTTTATTAAATAAAAATTAAAAATTAAGAAAAAATCTCATCCCTCTATCTTTAAAATAATGGACGGTTAGGATTTATTTAAAAAAATTAAAAAATTAAAAAATTAAAAAATTAATTTTTGTTAATGGAGATCTCATATTGGATCTCCTTTGTCCATTAAGATTAATGGACGGTGGAGATCTAATCTGGAAAATGAAACTCCACAAGAAAACCTAGAAAGGGCTCTTCAACAAACCCAGAAGCGTTCGAACCCTTCTGTGTTCGTTCGAAGAACCCAGATGGGTTCTTCTGAGTTCTTCGAAGAACCCTTTTCTGGGTTCTTTGAAGAAACCCAGAAGTGTTCTGTAACGCCCCTAATTTTTCATAATTATGAAAAATATTATTATTAATTATTATTAAGCATACAACAGTCAAGTATGTGATTTAACTTGGTGGAAATATATATTCGATGTATAGTATATAAACGAATAGTGATTTTAACCGAGTTAAATCCCATTAGAAATATTATTTTCATGGTGCATTTGGATGATAATGGGTTCAATTGAATATTGGTGAAGTCAATCTGATGATTGGTAAAGCACATGTTATTAATTGTGAATTTGTGCTATTTTAGGATTTTAAAAAGTGTAAGGGAGCAAATTGCAATTGTTGAGATATTTATATATATATATATATATATTATATATATTATATATATATAATATAAAAGAAAACATGACAAGTGGCATTCCACTTGTCCATATAAAAAAAAGAAACAAAAGCAAGCATCAAAAGCAAAGTCAAACAAAAAATGCACCAGCAAAACAATTCAGAAGAGTGAAAGCCGAGAGAGAAGGAAGAAGGAAGAAGAAGAGAAGAAAAAGAAAGGAATAAGAAGAAGAAGGAAAGAGAAGAAGAAATAAAGGAGTAGGAAAAAATATTGGGAAAGTATCCAGGTTCGGTGACTTTCGTTTTCGAATTTCCAGAATATTTCTGAATATTTTATTATATTGTTTTTAGTTTATTGAGTTATATTATTTATGATTTGTTGTTTGAAATTGATTTTGGAATGATTTGGATTACGTTAATTTGAAATATAATTTGGATTCGTAATATTATTTACGAAAAATATTCTTAATTGATTTTCGATATGTTTTGATTATAGTAATATTACGGAGATATTATTAAAACGATTTCGTATATATTGTTTTGCGATTTGTTTCGAAAAATGATTTTGGGGCATTTTGAATTAATATGGATTTACGAAATATATTCGAATACGATTTTAAATTGATTTGAGATTTAATATGGATTAATGAAATATATCGAATACGATTTTGAATTGATATGAGATTTAATATGGATTTACAAAATATATTCGAATAAGATTTTAAATTGATTTGAGATTTAATATGGATTTACGAAATATATTCGAATACGATTTTGAATTGATATGAGATTTAATATGGATTTACGAAATATATTCGAATACGATTTTGAATTGATTTGAGATTTAATATGGATTTACGAAATAATTCGAATACGATTTTGAATTTATATGAGATTAATATGGATTTACGAAATATATTCGAATACGATTTTGAATTGATTTGATGCAATTAGTGGTTTCATAAATATATTTGAATATGATTTTGTATATATAAATATTGATAAAATTTGGATTTCGTAAATATGTATATCGATTTGGATTAATTGAAAGTTGATATTGAATTTGAGAAATCATATTATGAAATGGCTCTGATATATATGAACATAGATATGGATATAGGAGATTGACATGTCGATTGGATTCACTTAGTAGTACTGCATTGCGATTTCTGAGATTTTGATCATTATGATACCACTCTTTGGATTATGTGTAGCCACCGTTGTGGACGGTCCTAGAGTGAAGACATTTCCATCAGGCAGTCCCCGTAGGGTGCGATGTCGGAAATGATACCTGTATAGGGATATCATTTCACACTAAAATGGGAAACCCGACTGTATATAATTCAGTGAGCAGTCCCCGTTGGGTTCCAGTGCTGAACAACCCGTAATCCAGTCCTAAAATTATGTTATGTATGTCAGGAGCCCGATATGAAAATAGAGATGTGATTTGAATTGAACGTGATTTAATTTGAAAAGTGATTTAAGATTATTAATGAAATTATGAAATTGATATGTTATTTAAAAGTATTTGATTTGAATTGAGCCCCATATTTGAACATTTAATTGATATCTATATTTCTGATTATTCGATTAATAATATTATTATAGTATATTTGTCAAGTTTTGTGTACACCCATTAAGCAATATGCTTGGCGCGTTGATTTTTATCGCGCGTAGGCAAAGAAGATTCTATGGTTGAAAAAGAAGCGAAGAGGTGAATCTGCAGGAACAGAGACCAACGTCACATCATTCTTGAGTTTTTGGTAGTTTTTATATTCCATTTATATGTTTTTGTTTTGCGGAACTATGAATTTTATCACTTTTGAATTGAGTTTGATTAAATAGTTTGTATGAAATGTTTGGAAAGTCGCACTGAATTTGGAAGAGTGTGCAAAAGTGATATGATAAATTCGAAGTGTTAATTTTATGATTTTATTGAAAACAGGTCTTGGAAAGTCAGAAAAACAGAGGAAACTATGGCGAAATTTTCAGAAATTTATTCGGACCATTTTCAAAAGGTTTAATAAAAATTTTAAGTTGTGGTTTTATAAAAGTAAAGCAAAGATTTCAGTATATGGTAGCGCTTCCTGATTCGGTCTGAGCGGATTGGGTCAGGGGGTGTTACATGTTCAAACCATTCTGGGTTCGTTTGAAGAATCCAGCTCTTCATCCATTTTTTTTTTTCATTTTGTAGATTTGGGTTCGCCTTCAAAGGCGAACCTAGAGACTTAGGTTCGCCTTCGAAGGCAAACCCAGTGATGCCCAGCAAATTTTTTTTTTTCTTGGTGGAGATCCAATCTAGATTGGATCTTCACCATCCATCAGATTTGATGGACAGTGAAGATTGGATCTCCATATTTCAAACTCAAATTTTTTAAAAACAAAATTAAAAAAATAAAATTTTGATCTTCACCGTCCATACAAAGATAGACGCTAGAGATTTGAAGTTTAATTTTTTATAATAATGTTTTTTCTAAAAAAAGAAAAAATCTCTACCATCCATCCAAGTCTTATTATTTTTATTTAATAAAAAGAAAATATATTTTAGGGGTATTTTGGCTTTTTAACGGTTGAAGGTGGTCAATAGTTAAATCTAACGGAAGTCAACTAACAGCAAGGGAGGTCATTGTCAATAATGATAAGTTGACTCCGCTTATAGTTGACAAAACCTCAGGGGAGGTCGCTATAATTAACTCCAAATATAATATGTCCAAACGTTATGTATGCATTTATAACTCTATTAATGTAGTCAAGCTTAGTTCACTTTTGAAATTAATTAATTTGTTTTAGTCAATTATGAACATAGCAAAATTGTGAGGGAGATTTTATTTAACGATTCCCGAGTTACGTAAAGACAATTTTTTGTCAAAACTTTAATTTTTAGAGCCTTTTCTTAAGTTAAATTAGAAATTTTACTTGAAATTAATTAAAATAATTATACATCTTTTTTAGAAGAAAGTTATCATCCAAAAAGTAAATCAACCCTCACGGTACTTATAAATTAGGTTTATCACGTTATCATTGTAGATAATAGGATCTATGCCTAGTGTCGATGACGAGACCAACAACTTGCAAGCGAGCAAAAAGTGTGAACTTAGAGCACTTGGGTCATCATAGTGGTGCCAGTCAAATGGATTCTAATGTTCAAATTAATAAACGGCTTGATTTGTTAAAAAGGATTTGTAAGGAAATCAAACCTATTAAAGGAAACTGTCAAGCGTAACGACCTATGTCGACTGGCGATGTTACGATGGTTAAGGTTGATCGAAGTTAAGCTAAGTGGTTAGGTATGGGATGGACAATATTGGGTGTAAGTTGGATAGTGAGTCAATTTAGTGTCGAGCTAAATGTCTAATCGATAGCTATTTGCTTAGAGTAACTGTGTGTGAAATAGCGTGACCCTTACTTTTGAGGTTTAGGTTTATATTTATATGAGGGGCTTCTAGCCCGTTAAGGTTGGTGCGGAGATCGTGCCTTGGGATCCCAGGCACCCCTGAAATCTCTAGAATAGAATACCATCAATGACGTGCTTGTCGTTTTCTATGCTTGACTTGGTCCAGACGTGTATAACTGACTGATAGGCCTTTTAGGCTTCATATTTGGGCGTTTGGGCCTTTTATAGGCTTAAGTTTTGTTTTGGGCCAATTTTTAACCTATAAAACATTATAATATAGAGTAATAATGCCTATCTCCCCTGAGGTTTGCTCAATTACATGCGGAATCAATTTTTGGATTTATTAACAAAGATCTCCCCTCTCGTTAGTCAATTTGTGGGTTTTTTGACAAAGATCTCCCCTGGTCAACTGTTATATTTGACTAAATTTTACTAAGAGTAGGAGAGGTGTTTGTCAATAACGATAAAGTTGACTCCGCTTATAGTTGGTAAAACTTCAGGGGAGGTCGATACAATTAGCTCTTTTTTAAAAGTTAGGGACCACGCGAACCAAAAAAGAAAATATCGGTCAAAAAATATAATTCGAAAAAGATAGTACCAAAATAAATTTTGCTTATTTTTAAAATTTAATAACTTAACCTTACCTTATAAGAATGTAATATGTGTTCACAAAAAAAATTAAAATTATAAAATCATAAATTTATAAGGAAAGTACTTAAATATTAAAAATAAATATATTAATTTAGCACTAAAAAAAAACCTTTAAAAGATAAAAAAATCAGTACAATAATAACTAATTTATAAAAATCAATAATTTAAAATAACACTTCAAATTAATATTAAAATATAAAAATAAATTTTATATATGAAAAAAACATTACAATAAACTAAAAAACTAAAAAATGAAATAAATTTTAAATAATAAAAACTTTAAAAATATGTTTTAAAAATATCAGAAGAGGGATATTATTATTTTTAAAAAAGGGGATTTTCATTTTGGTCCCTAATTTTTGAAAAATTATCAATTTTTTAAACCAGTTATGGTTATGGTATACTTAGACCCTAACGTTTAGGAAATGTATCAATTGATTCCTCTGACCAAATTTTTGCCAGTTAACTTAACAGAATTGGTAAAAAGACTGTTTTGCCCTTGACTTTATTTAAATAAATTAAAATTACAATTTTACCTTAAATTTTAAAAAAGAATATTAATAATTAGAAGGGTATGGTCATTTTTAGATTAACTTTTAATTAAAAACTTTAAAATTTTTTAAATGTCCTTAAAAAAAATATTTTTAAATGACTCCACCATCCATCAAAATTGATGGACGGTGGAGTTATATCAAATTTGTTTTTTTTTAAAAAATTGTAAATTAATTTTTCTTCAATTTATTTTTTTTACTGTTAAAAAAAAATTAAAGTTATCTCAAAAAAAAAAATTAAAACTTGATGCTCTTGGTGGAATAAACCAAAAAAAAAAAAAATTAAAATGGGTTCGAAGACGATAAACCCTTTTGGGTTCAAAGACAAATCCAGGTTCTAGGTTTGAAGACGAGCCTGGAAGGGTTCGTTTGTTTCTTCGAACCCTTCTGGGTTCGATTCGAACCCAATTCAATTT